>APFE030453630.1:0-15848 GCA_000404065.3 Pinus taeda | reverse complement strand
GCAGACGCTTCCGCGGACGCTTCGCCTCCTAGATTTTTGGAAAATGACGCTTCCGCGCTCCGCGCTTCCGCTTCGCTCCCGCTTCGTGCAACATTGATACCACCATCCGATCGATCATAGCCCTTGCTGCTTCGCAAGGATGGAACATACATCTGATGGATGTCAAGACCGCATTCTTGCATGGTTCGATCAAGGAGGAGGTCTATGTGGAGCAACCCGAAGGATTTGAGATTTATGATCGAGAATCTCATGTGTGCAGGTTGAAGAAGGCCCTCTATGGGTTGAAGCAAGCACCCCGAGCGTGGTATGAGAGGATTGATAACTACTTGATGAAGCTGGGATTCACTAGGAGTGAAGCTGATCCTAACCTTTACTTTAAGGTTGAAGATGACAATCCTCTCATACTGGTGCTGTACGTTGACGACCACTTTCTAACAAGTGCAGACCCTCTCATTCACAAATGTAAGAGGGAGTTGGCTTTTGAATTTGAGATGAAGGACTTATGCACTATTTTCTAGGACTAGAAGTCTGGCAGAAGCCAGGGGAGATTTTCCTATCTCAAGGAAAATATGTAGTAAATATATTGGAGAGATTCGGTATGGTGGATTGCAAGCCCGTGACTACCCCGATGGAACATGACTTCAAGAAGTTAAGCGGTAGTGCTGCCGGACCCGTTTTATGAAATGCTAACGAGTATCGTTAACTCATCGGAGCATTGATGTTCTTGGTGAATTCTCGTCCGGATATATGTTTTGCAGTCAACACATTGAGTCAACATATGGTCGAGCCTCACCACTCACATTGGATTGGTGCCAAGAATCTGTTGAGATATCTTCATGGCACAATCACTCATGGGTTGAGATACACTGTCGGAGATGTGAGACTACATGGATATACCGATGCTGATTGGGCAGGCAGTGTGGTGGACCGAAATAGCACTTTTAAGTGCTCTTTCTCTTTGGGATCTGCCTCGATATCCTGGATGAGCAAGAAGCAGAAGTCGGTGGCTTTGAGCACCGATGAGGCAGAGTATATTGCTGCCAGTATGGCCTCTTATGAGGTGGTCTGGTTGCGAAAGCTCTTCAGTGAGCTGTTTAGATTCACATTGGATACCATTGTGATCATGTGTGACAACCAGAGCGGGATTCATTTATCGGAGAATCCCGTATTTCATGATCGCTCCAAGCATATCGATATCAGGTACCACTATATTCGGGATATGTGCAACGGGGAGCAATAAGGCTCCAACATATCAGTATAGATGAACAGGTCGTCGACATTTTGACGAAACCCCTGGGAAAGGTCAAATTCTTGACTTTTCGAGAATGACTTGGTGTTGTTCAGAGACCCTCTTATGAGGGTCGAGTATGATGTATTGAGCTTTGGGAGCTCCAGGGGGAAAGGTTCAACCTTCCCTTGTGACACTCCGTGGCGACTGTAGGACAGGATGATTAGTTCTCTTGTGGGCCAAGATGATTAGTTCTCTTATGGGCCAGGATGATTAGTTCTCCGTGGCGACTGTGGAATAGGATGATTAGCTCTCATGTGGGCCAGGATGATTAGTTCTCTGTGGTGACCGTGGAACAGGATGATTAGTTCTCCTGTGGCGACTGTTGGACATGATGATTCCTTCTCCTGTGGATAGGATGATTAGTTCTCCTGTCGAGGCATCCTACCCATGCAGTCTGGGACTCATGGGAAGTAGCTCTCATTTGATCAATGATTAGGGAAATGGGGTTAGGGACCATTAGTAGTACTATCGATGGATGCATCGTTGTATCTACTGTACTCCCTATGCTAGGATGAGCTCCATTGGTTTGGGATCAATGAGAGTGGTATGACACATTTTGAGACTGACTTCAGGTCAGTGGAGGATGGTATGATACATCCTTGATCATTTCTTCTTCTTCATAGTTCGAGTAGAGCAGAGCAGGGCTAAGCAGTGCAGGGCAATGCATTTGATGGTTGGGATAGTAGTGACCAGATGGATTGCAAATGGAGTTCTCCCTAGTTGAGAGGGAGTGTTAAAATTGGCAACTAGGGCCAAACTCCATGTGGGTCATCTCATTTATGGCAGCTGATATTTTTCCTAGATTCCTCTTATCGAGAGGTGTAGCCACACCCCTATCAGAGCCACACCTCGTTCCTTGAATTAATTACATTCTATAGACAGAGCCTGAAGTTAGCCAGGTAGCCTTTGAGAAGTATCTTGTTTTACAAGTACTGAGTAAATAAACGCTACTTCAGTCAATCTCTGGAATAGAATTGTAATAGTTCAACATGGCCAAATTCTTGAGGTCTTTCTCAACCATCGATAAGAAATCTGTGTCTGAGATAGAGAATAGATCCCTTGAGACAGATTTAGAAGAACATGAAAAGGTAGAAGACCCTGAAAACTGGAATCCGACTGCATTAGATACAAAAGAAATTTATCCAGTCCCGATGATGTTCAAATTAACAAAGAAGGCCTACTTTAAAGAAGTTGAACTGAAAGTCAGAATCAAAGGTCCATCTGTACAAATCATAGGCTTAAATTTGTTTTCAGAAGACGAAATTAGAAAATTCAGAAAATGGGCCGCTGAAAAGAAATTTCACTATTTGCACTTTGGAGGGATTAGAATAGGATTAGCCCCATTGTTTCGTCATGGTTTAAATACTCCATGTATAGCAGAACTTTTTGATACAAGGCACAATACATATGATCATGCCCGGATGGGAACCATACAGGGAAACCTTTCTTCGAGATGTCAACATGGAACAATCTATCCTGATTATGCAATCAGTCTGACAGATGCTCATCTCAAAGGTTGTTGGAAAGCCTTGATTGGAGTGCAAGGTCTATCAATTGTTGATGATAGTGAATATTTGTCTGTAATAGTTCAGACCTCTTTTCAGTTAACAAACACAGTACATCCTAAGCTAAAACAACCAGTGTTGAAGGATTGTGTTGCAGTAAGAATAGGCAATGCACAAATTGAAGGAGTTCATTATGATAAAGAAGCTTTGCCCAGTAACTGGTATATTGAATATAAGTCTCTGACAGTAGATAGTTCAAACAAATTGGTCAAAAGAATGTATTTTTCTGATGATTGTGTTAAAATCATGCCTAACTCATCCACAATACCCAGGCCAATAGCTTTGCCAGAGAAACATGTGTTACCAGTAGAAAAAGAACCAATCCCTGTAAGTGGAAGAAGATCTTTCTATCGTCATATCCCTATACCAGAGGAACCTAGTTCTTCCAACTCACCATTGTCTGCAAATCAGCTGTATATACCAGAAGAGAAGCCATTTCTTGCTGTCAATAGGATGTTTAGAACTTATGTAAATACTTTCCCGCCAGTAGAAGAATTCCAATATGCAAATCATAGATATGTAAGAGGAGGAAAATGGCCATCCAAAACAAAGTTTTCTACTTCTTCATCCAAGACCAGACAACCACTGACACAAGCTGACTGTGCCCCATTGCTAGAACATAATTCACAAAATCCAAATGATTTGGACCAAGTATATCAGATAGGAAACTACCTAACTACTTGGTGTGCTCATGCCGAAGATGTTCTAGACGATCTAGGCAAACAAGTTGATCTGATAAATGACAATCTAAAATTGCTATATGAGGAGCAATAATCAGAGAAGCAAGCAAAAGAAGAAAGGAGAAGAAGAAGGCAAAAGAAAAAGGCCAAACAAGTTCCAAATTTCATATAGATATGTCTGCACCCAATTATTGGGATTTAGAGGAGGACGAAGAAGAAGCGAAAGGAGAAACAACTGCAAACAGTGCAGGAGAAGGTACTTCCATAGACACTGGAAGACTAACCAGTGAATCCAGGACATTCGAAGCAGATAAACCTTTTGAGTCCAAGAAGGAAGTAATGACATTAGAAAACGCTGCCTCCAAATTCCCATCTTTCGTTTTGCCATCTATACATAATCAGAATAAGGCACATATTTTGAAAGAAGTAAATAAATATCCTAGAGTTGAAGAAGACCTGTATGCAGCCAACACAAGCGGCTATATTCTAGATTTAGATAATTCTTCAAATCCTGGAGAATCAATCATAATCTGGATAGGAGCATTATATCAAATGCAGGTTACTACAAAGTTGGATAATATATCCATCATGGTCCTAGCAGAAAAACGCATCACTGGAATAGTCTATGACTGGTGGATGGGACCATCTGAAGAAGAAAGAAGAGTTGTCATGGATGCTGGACTGTCCACATTGGAACTGTTATTAAAAACACAGTTCGTGCCAGAACCAGTAGATGAGAGGAAGCAAATCATAACTGATCTTAGCATAACGGAATTAAAAGATCTGAAATATCTTGATCAATTTAGTAAAGATTTCATGGCTAATGTATTTAAAGCTAATCTCTCAAATGATGTAGCTCAAAAAATTTCATTTTTGTCAAAATTACCAGGCAATTTAGGAGACCTCGTAATGAAAGATCTAGATGTACAAAGCAAAAGACTAGATCAAATCTATTGAGTTGATATTCTGTTTAGAGTTACAGAAAAGGTTAAATACTTATGTTGGCAGAAGAAAGCACAAGACATCACACCCAGTTCGGATGTCTGTAAAATAATGCTACCATGGACACCTTTCAGAAAGAAGAAGAAAACAAAAAGGTATGGTAGATTCAAACCCAAGAGAGTCTTTAATCCAAGAAAGCCTTTTAGAAAATATAAATTTTTGAAGAAAAGAACAAAACCCAGAAACAACAATTGTTGTTTCATTTGTAAAAAAGGACATTTTGCAAGAAAGTGTCCCCAGAATTCATCCAGTAAGCTCAAAGCATGTATAGACATAGAAGAATTTCAGGATGATTGGTCAGTTGTAGATTCAGAAGATGATGTTTCAGATGTATATATTCTAACTGAAATATCAGATGCAGAAGCAGAGGAAGGAGAAGAAAATGTACAAAAAATGAATTTCTGTCCGTCATGTTCAGATGATGATTTCTCAGAAGAAAATCATTATAGTGAAGAGGAGAGTGACACTGATTATGAAGTCACAAGTGAGACATCAGAAGATTTAGATGATGAATCTGCAAATGCAGTATCATTATCTGTTAGAGAATGTAAGCAACCTGTGCAACCCATACCAGAAATAAATGCTTTTTGCCCATTTGAGAAACGCACAACAACATCAACCAGTTTGACACCACCAGAGATTAAAAGAACAGAAGAAAATACATTATTAAAAAATATAGTCAAAAAGAATAGCCTAATTTATATCCCGGTTCAAGTCCAAGTCAGAAATGAATGGATTTCTGTAGATGCATTTGTTGATACCGGAGGATCAAATAATCTGGCTAGACCATCTTTATTTAAATCTCTGTGGAAACCATTAAAGAATATACTAGTTTCAGAAACAATTGGAGTATCTGTTAGTTTAACACGTTATGTAGACAATATTTCTTTGAAAGTTGGGGGAAGTATTGTTAAGATTTCTGCAATTCAGCATTTTGATCCCTCAGCCAGTCTAATGTTGGGAATGCCGTTTCTAAATTCTGTGCTTCCAGTAACAATCAGCCAAGATAAGTTGATTATCAATTTGAAAAAGAAAGCTATTTCTCCCTAGATTATTTATTGCAAAGCCAGAAGCTAGACATGAAAATAACCAGAAAAGGATAGGAGCCAGAAAGCCTTTGAAAGATTCTGACGATTGGTAGGAAGTGCTGCAATTTTATGAAAAAAGAGCAGAATCAAAAACAAAACAATTGGCATGCATTGATCCCAACTGGTCTACAGAACAAAGTGATATCCATCAAAGACTTCTTAAAAGCTGCTCAGAAAACCCACAACAGTTTTGGGAAACTGAGAGCCCAATGCAAGAAATCATAACCTTGCATGACAATGGAGTCAAAGGTAAGATGATTCCCTGCACCCCATCAGATGAGCAGGAGATAAAGAAGCAGATAAAAGCACTGCTACAAATGCAGCTTATTGAGCCAAGCGAGTCACATTATTCTTGCTCAGCTTTTCTTGTAAGGAATCACTTTGAGATAGTCAGGGGTAAACCAAGGATGGTGATAAATTATAAGCCCCTCAATGCCATTACTCAGAGCTTTAATTATCCTTTGCCAAGGCCTGAGACAATTATGCAAAAAATCCAACATAACAAGGTGTTTAGTAAGTTTGATATGAAGTCAGGGTATTATCAGATTCAGATCCAGCCAGAAGACCGGCATAAAATCGCTTTCATTTGTCCAGCCGGATTTTATCAGTGGAAGGTTGTACCTTTTGGTTTGAAAAACGCCCCAGCATTCTTCCAGCGAAGAATGGATTTTATTTTTGCTAAATATGACTTTGTCACATATATAGATGATATTCTCATTCATAGTCCAGATGTACATACTCATCTAAAGCATCTATATATTTTCTTGAAAGAAGTTCAATAGCATGGTATAGTCCTGTTAGAAAGAAAGATGTCTTTATTCCAAGATAGTATTGATTTTTTGGGAATTAATGTTGTCAATGGTGCGATCCAAATGCAACCACATGTGCTAACCAAATTGACACAGTTCCCTAATGAATTGAAGGATACCAAGACAATTCAGAGATTCTTGGGAGTCTTAAATTATCTTCACAAGTGCATTCCAAATTTGACAGAGAAGACAGCACCGATCAGAAGACATCTCAAACAAGGATGGTCACAAGAAGCAACAAAAGCTGTTAAACAACTGGAAGAAGAATGTCAACACCTGCCAAAGCTTCAGCCACCAGGTGATGGTTTACTTATTCTTCAGACTGACGCTTCTTTAGATTTTTGGGCAGCTGTTCTACTAGAACAAGGAAAGGACAGTGAAGGTAAAACTGAAGAAAATCTTTGTGCATATGCTTCTGGTGAATTTACACCTAGCCAAAATAATTTTTTCATAGCTGAAAAGGAAACACTAGCCATATTCAACGGGATACAACGATTTGAGGTATACCTTACTCCCGTGAAATTTTTGGTGAGCACAGATTCCAGGAATTTCAAATATTTTCTATCTGCCAAAATATCAAGACAAATTGCTAAAGGTAGAATTCTAGATTGGCAGATCTGGTTCCAACAATTCGACTTTGAAGTAGAGTGGATCCTAGGAAATTCTAATTTTTTGACAGACTCACTAGCTAGAGATATGAATAAAGCCTTCAGGACTTGTACAGATTCACACTTTACCATTCCAGGTAAAGGTCCTCAGGATGATAATTTTGCCACTTTTGTTGATAGATTTAGAATTTAGAATTTTTTTATTTTAGAGGAAATAAAAAAGTTGGTGGGAATGAGGATGAGAAGAAATACTTGGATAAGAAAACGCCAGGCATGGCAGTCCAAGAATTTAGGTGTTTCTCTGGGCCTAGATGACACATTGGTAAAAGTATTCCCTTTGCCAAATATGAAATTGAAACTCTTTTTTAGGAGTTTATCTGATTTATGGTCTAGTGTATACACCGATGAAATGATCTGGACACTCAAAGTTCTTAATTTTTATCAGATCATTGGAGGAATTGATTTTGCTCTTAGTATTTTTACAGGTGCAAAATTGATGGATCTTGAAGAAATCCCTATCAAGCCAGAGATAGAAAAGTTCATTGTGTCTTTAAAGATCCCTAATATCTTTGAAGAATTGGAAGCCTCTTTCTTACAAAGATATGATGAAAATTATGCAACCAACGACACTTTCCCTCAGTATGAAATATTTGAAGGATTTGCTGATTGGGAAATCAGAGGAGGTTTATGCAGGAAATAGCTAACTACCAGAATATCCCAGTGTATTCAAAGGACATTGCAGTGTCTCAGAACTTTTGCATATCCTTGGGATTTTCACAGTTTGAGATTGAGAGAAAGCATTGATCCTAATCCATTCGCACAGGTATTCAGCCATGAAAGAATCGGAGAAATACAGACTAGCAACAATCAAGAAATGATCAAGTAGCATGCTGACTGGTTTCATGAATTCGGCAACTTAAAGTTGACAGAAAAACTCCAGATTCTAAATAAAATGGATGAATTGCAAGGAGAACCTAAAGCTTTACAATTTGTAATTAATCAAAAAGCTTTAGTTACCATAATTGCTAGATCTCCTAATTGGAATAATAATGTCATTCATATTATCAGCCTAATGATCTCAAAAAGAATCTGCACTTCTATAATTTTTGAACAAGGATGGCAACATAAAGACTTTATGAGTGACAATTGCAGATCATGGGTTCAATATGCTATAGAAGGGTCCACAAACATGTTTCAAATCTTCAAGTGGGAATTATTGGACGGTATCGAGCTGGCAGTTCAGAGATCTCCAAAGAAAAATGTCTATAAAGATTCTTTTCTAGACATAGAGATAAGTGCTTTACCTTTTCTTAACAAGTGGGAAAAACAGGAAGCCATGTATACGGCTCAGCAACCGGGCCTCCACAAGATAAAGACGAATACGGAAAAGGGAGAATCTTCAAAAGCAGCATCTAGAAAGACAATAATGTTAGACACAGATGCCAAAGGAAAAGACGAACTGACAGATGCCCAGGACCCAGAAGCAGATATCGACGAAGAATACAATCGGCTGATTGACCGCCACTACCAAAGAATACTCGATGAGTACGAGCCAACACCAGGATCTTTAGATCATGACGATTTGGATAGAAGTCCGATGGGACCGTGGTAAAACCTTTTGCTAGCAATGTGATAATGTGGTCACATTTTGTAGCAAGAATCTTTGTACTGGAAAAGATTGAGTAGATACCGTTGGTGAAAGAAATACTGACAGGACCCTCAATAATTTCCTTTTTTACGTCATTGCTTAGATAGGATTAGATTCGTTAGAACTCTATTTAAGAAAGAGTCTGCAGATGTTCAAGGCATCGCTTAACAGAGTCGCTTGAGAGAGCATTGCCCTAAAGAACTCTGAGACTTCTTGTTGTAATCAACTTTATGTATTCTGCTTATTTCTGTTAATATTGAAGCCTACTGGGCTGCCTGTCTGAGGACAGTTCCTGTATCCAAAACAACCTTGAGCTGTAAGGCGCTGGAGTTTGGAAGACCCGTGGAGAGAGGTCGTGTTGCTCGCGCATGATTGGTTGAGGATAGTTGCTTGCCCCAGATTTGCTGTTTAGGAAGCGTCAACTTTGAATAGAAGTAAGTTTAAATGCACCAAAGCTCCCTCTTGTTGTGGAGATATGAATTTATTTGTATTTACTTAACAAATTGTCAAGGTCGGCCAACAGTTAAATGTGTGGCACACATGCCCAGTGAATCATATAAATACATGAGAGGTTGATTCATTTTCTCATCATATCATCTCACTGATTCTTCTCTCTCTCTCCCCTTAGCTTTGGGTTATACAAGGCGCAGTGCACACGTGGGAAGGAGGACGCAAAAGCTGCGGAAGGTCTCTTTGACCTGCGTTGACCAAGCGTTGACTCATCAAGGGTGCGGTTTTGGTGTGGCTACCTCTCCTAGGCAGGCCGCAGATTTTGGCACAAAAATCGAGGCAATCCATCCACAGGTTTGGCCAACGTTGACTACCCTAGTTGTGGGCAGCAGGTTGATTTTAGTCAACAGCAGTTTGACTGTGTTTTTTGGGCTGTTCAAGGGCTATTTCTTTAGGCTATTTGAGGGCTAGTTGATCGGGAATTAACCAAGCATATTGAAGGTCAATTTCAACTCGTTTGACCAAGTTTGACTTTGCTGATCTAGAGTTTGCTGCTGCTGATATAAAATTACAGAATTTTGATTTTGTACTATTTCTCTCTGCTGAACAATTGAAGATAAAAGAAGATTTGATCAAAGGGTTTCCCCGGATTGGGGTTTGTCCCTAGCTAGCTGCCACATCTTGCGTCTCTTATCTTGGCTTGCTTTTTGTTGATCATTTAATATTCTATCTGCACTTTACTTAATGTATATGTGATTGCTAATCTGTGGCTAATAAGAAGAAAAGAAGTAAACTGCTCTAAGCATAGAACATACCATAATTTAACATAAGGGAATGTTGTCCTTCATATATCTTGTTTGATTAATGTTCCTTCTTGAATTGAGATAGCCTCTTTAGATAAAATATCAACCTTTTGGCTGAATTCCTTATATATACAAATGAACATTTCATCTAGTTTACTTTTCAAACACTGAATTCTCTTTGGATAAAATATCAACCTTTTGGCTGAATTCACAATATATACGAATGAAGATTTCATTCAAATTACTTTTCAAACAGTGAATTCTGCTCATGATGGGACTTGGACACAGATTTTGAAGGTTATGTCTTGCCACTTACCCACTCTAAGCTAAATTTGGAGTCTCCAAGTATCTGAAACCTTTTCACCTTATGGTCTGCTATTGCTTTTAACAAAAGCCATAAAGCACAAATTTAGTTATTTGTTCCGATCCTTGCTCCATATTTTAGAGAAAAGCCATAAAGCATAAATTTAGTTATTTGTTCCAATCCTTGCTCCATATTTTAGAGAGAATGTTGGCATTATGATTCAGGTGTTGTCCTTGATGGCAACTCACTCAGAGGTTTGATACAGGTGATGACAACTTAATTAGATGGCAGATCCAGTGCAGTAGGTCAAAAGAAAGGTATATGCGGGTTAGACTTGATGAAAGCGCGTATATACGCCGATTATCTGAGAAAAAGGCGCGTATACGTATACACGCAGGTTCACAGAATGAAAAGTGCGTACATGGTTTTGGTCCGTGGTATTTGGTCCATGGTATTTTGGTATTGGTCCATGGTATTTGGTTCGAAATGACGACCCCAGGTATTGGGTCCAAGGTATTGTTTCTACATGGTTTTGGACCATGGTATTGAGAAAAGCCTAACCTATATAAGGAGAAGATCATTAGGCAAAAGGAGAGAGCAAGGAATGGATGTCTAACGAAGTGGGAAGATCTAGTATTGCTGGTTATCGGTTTGTGCTGCTTGGCTCGGGTTGGATATGACAGTGAAGGTATAAGTAATTATCTTTAGATCTGTACGCGGGTTGTCTCTGGTGAAAGCGCGTATACACGCGGTTTTGATATAGTCAAGTAGCGTAATGCATTAAGATTTGGGTTTCAGTTTCTGTTGATCTAGTTGTTGTGCAGATTCTGGGCTCTGGTTTGTGCTCTGTGTTTGATGACAGGGTTCAGTGATTTAGTATTTGGTGATTTAGAGATTTATGAATCAAGTAAAGTTGATGATTGTATTGCAGCATGATGTTTGTACTTATGGATCCAGTCTGAAAATTTATGAAACGTGGTCCTTGGAAAGAAAGAGAAGGTCGTGCCTTCTGTAGACCAGCACCTACGTACTAGTATCTTGGCTAGTGCAAGAGCTAAGGGGGTTGTAGCTCCCTTCCAGGAGAAGCTGGAAAACGAATAGGGTTGTAGCTCTCTGCAGGTTGCAGCCTGCGTACTGGTAAAGGACTGCACCAATACATTGTAAAAGAAGTTTCTTATATAAAGGAAGAAAGAGACGAATTGCAGCAGGTGGTTTTCACCCACATTGGGTTTCCACCTTATATCATGGTGTTCATGTATGCTTCTTATGTGTGATGATCTGTACTGTTTTACTACACCTGATTATTGTTAATAAGGTTAATAATGTTTTGATGCATTTACTGAAGATAAGCTAACTGAATCATAAGATTACTGCATGTACGCTGGTTGCATTTAACACAATCTTGTATATACGCGGATATACTGAACTGAAGCCGCGTATATACATCTAAGTATGAAAAATGAAAAGTATCTGATTTGATAACACTGGTTCACCCCCCCTCTCAATGTTATTTCCAACAATTGGTATCAGAGCAGGTTCTTTTGAAGAAGCTTGATCGCTTGAAAAGAAAAGATCCATCAGAATGGCTAATCCAGAAAGAGAGGCACATATCAGGCCACCAATCTTTGACGGGAACAACTTTACCCACTGGAAGATAAGAACCACAACATATCTACAATCACTTGGAGCAAAAGTTTGGGGAATCGTAGAAGGAGGATACAAATTCCCATCAGCAATTCCTACAGATGCCGCAGAGAGAAAGCAATATGAGCTCAATGCCAAAGCTGTTACTGTCTTATTGGGAAGTTTGACACAATCAGAATTTATGAAGGTCATGCATTTCAAATCAGCTAAGGAAATGTGGGACAAAATCATTCTAAGCTACGAAGGAGATGAACAGGTTAAAAGAGCAAAGCTTCAAACTCTTAGAATCCGGTATGAAAATCTTAAGATGCATAGTAATGAAAGCATAGCTAATTACTTCTTGCGTATGGATGAGATTGTAAATTGTATGAGGGATTTGAGTAAAGAATTTAAGGAAGTTGTCTTAGTTGAAAAGTTTTTGATATCCCTTTCTGCTAAATTTTATTCCAAAGTGTCTGCCATAGAAGAAAAGGAGAATCTGCAGAAAATCACCATGTCATAGCTTCACGGAATCTTAACTGCCTTTGAGATGCGAAAAGAGGGACCATCAGAAGCCGCATTCGAAGCATCAGGATTCATGTCAGAGGAAGAAGATGAGGTAAATTTTGTCAAGAATCTTGAATGGGGAACTAGACGATTCAAAGGTAAGCTACCTTTCAAATGCTTTTCATGTGGTAGAGTTGGTCACTATGCTGCTAGATGCCCTCATAACAAAGGAAATATGTCTAAAGAAGGTAATAGAAGCTATTATACCCATGTTAAAAGTAATGACTCATTCAATGGTAGTGAAGACATTAGAAGTCTCATGGTATATGAAAAGAAGAATGCAGAAACTAAAGAAGTTACCAAATTAAACGAACAATTGGAGACAGTAACCAGGGTAAGGGAGAAATTGCAGGATATAGTAAAAGATCAGAGCATAACAATTTAGAGACTTGAATCAAAGATCCTCTCTCTAAAAGAAGATCTTGAAAAATCAAAGGAGAAAAACAGAGAAGCTCTTGAAGAACATGAAGTGATCAAATTAAAGCAACAAGTGGAAGAAGGAAGAAAACCTGAAGAAGACCTAAGGAAACAGTATCTGGAAAAGGAAGAACAACATCAGGTTGAGGTAAATATCTTAAAAGGTAAATTAGAAGAAAAGGATAAATTGTTTCGATTTCAAAATAGTACTAAGATTTTGGATGATATTCTTGGTAGTCAAAGATATCCTAGTATCAAAACTGGTCTAGGCTTTTATGAATCTCTTGAAGGTGAATCTAGCTTACAAGGTGAGGCAAGAAACTCTAATGAGAAATCTGAAATGCACAATGAAGAGATGAGAAGAAAACCCCATCAACAGCTAAGAAGAGAAATTCTTCAAAGGAAATCTTTTACTCCTCCACTGAATAATGTTGAATGTTATGTATGTCATAATCTTGGACATGTTGCAGCCAGATGTAGAAGTAGAATGGTTCAAGACCATCACAAAAGATCATCACATCCCAGGTATTTCAGAGGATATTGCTTTGCCTGCAATGCATATGGACACAAAGCAATTGATTGCAATAGAAGGAACATGAAATATGTAAGATGTTATGCATGCAACAAACTTGGACATAAAGCAAGGGAATGTAGGAGCAAATTCTAAAATTCAAAAAAAGAGGACCATACATTATCACAGACAGAATTAGAGATAGAAAGATGTGACATTACTCAGTTAGCTGACATAACAAACGTAGGGGAAACTGAAAGTGAAGAAATTTAGTACTCCATCTTGCATACGCTGATATAATGAAGATAAGTCGCGTATATACGCGAGTTACATGTTGCAGAGTCGCGTATATGGAGAATAGGAGAAAGGGCAGCAGAACAGATTCATGAAACGGTTCGGTCATGATATGAAATGGTTGGCACAGGCTCAGGGGGTGAATATACTTTAAATAATGCATTGTTGGCATTATGGTTAGAAGTTGTTGATAAAGTTTATGAATCTAAATGATACATCTTGCTGTTTGATCAAAGGAATGGTATTGCAGGTCATATATGATGAATGATAGTTATGGTTTTGAATGAATTGCTGGTCTTAAAACTTGCATTTGCTCAGGGGGAGCATGGATGGATTTATACAACTTGGCATATACAAAGGGGAGCTCAATCAGAAACTTCAGCATGTACTCAGGGGAGTATGGACAGCAGAAGGTATACCAAGGAAGAGAATATCTTGGTCCACCCTTTGCCCTTGATGTCAAAGGGGGAGAGTGATTTGGTGTGGTGGTTGCCATCAAGTCCAAAGGGGGAGATTTTTGGCATTATGATACAGGTGTTTTCCTTGATGGCAACTCACTCAGAGGTTTGATACAGATGATGGAAACTTAATCAGATGATAGATCAGAATGCAACAGGTCAAGAGAGAGGTATACGCAAGATGTCTGTGATGAAAGTGCGTATATACGCTGGTTAGCGGAGCAAAAGGTGCGTATACATATACACGCAGGATTTGCAGAAGGAAAAGTGCATACATGGTTTTGGTCCATGGTATTTGGTCCATTGTATTTTTGTATTGATCCATGGTATTTGGTTCGAAATGATGACCCCAGGTATTGGGTCCATGGTATTGTTTCTACATGATTATGGACCATGGTATTGAGAGAAGCCTAACCTATATAAGGAGAAGATCATTAGGCAAAAGGGGTGTGCAAGGAATGGATGTTTGACGAAGTGGGAAGATCTAGTACTACTGGTTATCGGTTTGTGATGCTTGGCTCGGGTTGGATATGACAACGAAAGTATAAGTAATTATCTTTAGATCTGTACATGGGTTGTCTTTGGTGAAAGCGTGTATACACGCAGTTTTGATATAGTCAAGTAGCGTATGCATTATGAGATTTGGTGTTTCAGGTTGCTATTGATTCTAGTGGTTGTTGTAGAGTTTTGGGCTCTCGTTTGCGCTCTGTGTTTTGATGACAGGGTTTCAGTGATTCAGTATTGGGTGATTTAGAGATTTATGATACAAGTATAAGTTGATGATTGTATTGCAGCAGTAATTTTTTTGTACTTATGGATCCAGTCTGAAAATTGATGAAACGTGGTCCCTGAAGAAAAGAAGGTTGCAGCCTTCTGTAGTTCAGCACCTACGTACTAGTATATTCACTGGTACAGGAGCTAAGGGGGTTGTAGCTCCCTTCCAGAAGTAGCTGGAAAATGAGAGAGGGTTGTAGCCCTCTACAGGTTGAAGCCTGTGTGCTGGTAAAGGATTGCACCAGTACATTGTAAAAGAAGTTTCTTATTAAAGGAAGAAAGAGACGAATTGCAGCAGGTTGTTTTCACCCACATTAGGTTTCCACCTTATATCATGTTGTTCATGTGTGCTTCTTATGTGTGATGATCTGTACTGTTTTACTACACCTGTTGACTGCTAATGTGGTTAATAATGTTCTGATGCATTTACTAAAGATAAGCTAACTGAATCATAAGATTACTGCATGTATGCTGGTTGCATTTAACATAGTCGCGTATATACGTGGATATACTGAACTGAAGCTGCATATATAAATCTAAGTATGAAAAAGAAAAGTAACTGATTTGATAATACTGATTCACCCCCCCCTCTCAGTATTATTTCCAACAATTGGTATCAGAGTAGGTTCTTTTGAAGAAGCTTGATCGCTTGAAGGAAAAGATCCATCAGAATGGCTAATCCAGAAAGAGAGGCACACATCAGGCCACCAATCTTTGACAGGAGCAACCTTACCCACTGGAAGATAAGAACCACAACATATCTACAATCGCTTGGAGCAGAAGTTTGGGGAATCGTAGAAGGTGGATACAAATTCCAATCAGCAATTCCTACAGATGCAGTCGAGAGAAAGCAATATGAGCTCAATGCCAAAGTTGTTACTGTCTTATTGGGAAGTTTGACACAATCAGAATTTATGAAGGTCATGCATTTCAAATCAGCTAAGGAAATGTGGGAC
>APFE030453624.1:0-11431 GCA_000404065.3 Pinus taeda | reverse complement strand
CCCCCCCTGCTACGCAATCGACGGAACGAAGGGGGGGCTCCACCCCCTTCTAACCCCCCAGTTAACTACGTCAGCTAGTCATGGAAAGAATATAACACAACCCAACAAGTTTCATGCTCAATTTTGAGTCAAAAACACGGTCTTCGTGTTTTTATGTCTTCTAGGTCTTTCTAGGATAAATAATAATATTGGTCATGTGTCATAGTCCCATTTAGACTTATTGTAATGGAGAAAAATGTTTATTTTATCATGTAAAATCCATGGATAATCCCAAGACTAAGTCAGCCCAAAAGCGAGGGCAAGTAAGCTTAAGGGAAGGCTATTTGACCCTCCATAAATGTTATAAAAGGAGGATAGTTTTACCTCATTTGGACACACACAACAAGCAAGTTTGACATGCAATAAAGAAGGTCAAAGAAGAGTAACTGAAGGATGAATAAGAGGAAAAGAAGTCAAATTTTGCCAAAGGTTATCTTTCTATCTATCTCGCCAGGGTTTGTGAAGCTTCCAACTTCAAGAGGACGAAATTTTGTTGCAGGGGTCGAAATTGTAGTAGCAGTATTGTAGCATCGAAATTCTGGAAGTTGTTCTTAAGCAGATCTTGTTGGGGGCTAGCTTGGATCTTGGAGGGTTTGTTGGCTTAGTTCTTTGGGTCTTGGAAGTCTCTTTTGTAAGTATATTCTAAATAAGAAGAGAAGCATTTTTGGGTTTTCCCATTAGAGGGGTTTTTCCCTAGCTTAGAGCCTATATTTCGTGTACTTTGTTTCATTGTGATTTTCTTGTTGTTGGTCAAGATTCTCGTTGATGTCAATATGGAATTGTTTGTGATGGCAAATATTCTTGTGATACATGCCCTAACCTCATCCAAACCCTAGGAGAAAACCCTATGTGTGAAGATGATGCATGATCTAATGCTGGATGAAGAAGTCCTTACCATAAAAGCCTCCTAGGCACATGCATGCATAATAATGAAAATATGATGTTCTAGCCTTGTCGAAGATGCTTATGATGCCCTTAATATACATGAATAGAAGCCTACGTGTATGGAACCCTAAGCCTACAAAGGATACCTTCATATTAATGAATGAAGCCCTAATCCTAATGAACAAGCCCTAATCCTAATGAACAAGCCCTTTCCCTAATGAAACCCCTCTAAATGGTGTCCTTGCTCTTGATGAAGAAGCCCTTATCCTTTATACCTTGACTCATGATGATGAAAGCCTAATCTTAAGAGGTTCATTAATGTCAAGCCTTGAAGGAGCCCTAGACATAAAATATTAAGAGTTTCCATGAATAAAATTAGAATGACAACCTCAAAAATTTAAGTTTCTTGATGGTAAAATGACCTTACTTAAAAATGGGATTGGCATAGGCTTGTAGATGACTTTTTCCTCTTTCGAAAAAGCTATTACTTGTCCTCTAATTCCTCATAGTGCGAGAGAAAATGATTTTTTATTTTTTATTTTTTTTTTTGGCCGACATGAGCCTACATGCACAAGTCAGCTCCATGTCCAAGGGATGTGTCTCTTTGCACTAGCCTAGAACTAGTATATATTGAAGACAAAACTCGTCATTCCTCCCATTAATATCGATGAAGATTTCAGAGATAAGACAGAGAAGGGAATAAAAATAAAACAGGAGGCCGAGAAGGATATAGAAGAATTATTAGTTGGGCTATTTTTCTATTGGGTTGGTCTTACAAGCTTGGATTAAGGACAGTTCTGTGATAGCTTGATTATAAACCTTAGAACAACAACCTATGACAACTGCAAGTTTGCAGACTTGTGGAGATAACATTTATACCTCAGTCCTGTGGTGATTTTTGGGACCTATACTTTTGTTGTCACATAAATCGTACCTAGACAGAGTGTTGACCTGAGGCCAGAAATGTGGAGGACAGTCATCTATTGAATCCTGAAACAAGAGAAGAGTGGAAAGCCACCTGTAGAAGGAGTTCATCTCGGATTATATAGCACAACAAGTTGTGGAAGGGTCAAAACTGTGATATGTTGGACAAGTGAGAACATTCTCATATGCAAGCTTGGACAGTCACTTGGAGACTCGGTTAAAGAAGTGAAGATCTCGGGCTCAAACTTGAGTTTATCTATGACAATGGTGGACTATTGGAGCTCAGACTACACTCTAACACCTCAGATTAGATCTTGAACATTACTTAGAACTGTGTTAAAGAACACAGATTTGTGACAGGTAGTAAGCACAATTTTGGAGCTCAAAACAATGTGAAGACCTCACCTCATACTTCAGTTTCGGACCAACATTTGAACCATAGCCTCAGTCTTGTAGTAGCTAGTGGAGGAATAACAATTTCTGTTAGGTTGCCTCATCACTAAGGTTTGGTCAATCTCTTGGTGAAGGCGTAGACCTAACCTTCAAAATATGTGTGTACAGTCATCCCTTTCTAGCTCGGACTTCAGGTTAAGGGTAAGCACAATTGTGGAAGAGCTACAATACTTCAGACCTCAATCTTGTAGGAGCTTGATTATGTGGCATCCTTGAAAATCACAACAACTCAATGTAGTGGATGGACTAGTGCCTCAGATTTTGCATATTGTAACTAATCATTGATTTGTTGCAAGCATAACATAAGGATTATTGAAGTTATCCTTTGAAAAGGCATCATGTGAAGAAATATTTGTGAGCATCTTGAAGAAGTAATTTGAAGAACCTTGTTGAGGAACTATAGTGGAGCAGACCTTGGATTTGAACTAGTTTGAAGTACTCTTGAAAGAGGGTTGATTTTGAAGAGTCTTTTGGAGCAATCTTAGAGTATACATCCTTTGGAGTTGATTTTAAAGGTTTCTTTGGAGCATCCATTGGAGACATTTTGAATTTGATATTGGAATCTTGTAGATCTTGAAGAGAAATTGAAGTTTATCTTGAGCATACCTTGGAGAGTCATCTAGAAGCCTATTAGAGACATGATTGGAGACCATGATGCTTTGATGATGTCATCATGAGGTGACCTTCGAGATTTTGTTTAAGTACCATGAAGAGTTGTGGTGACACCTTCATGTGAAGACAAAGATGTCATTGATGAGCTAAGTGCCTTGGAGAATGTTTGAGGGCACTGCTACAGGTGAAATATTATCAGGGCTCATTGCAGAAGATATTGAGATCCGTGAAGAACCATTAAACTTATCTGGACAAATTGAAGCAGTGGGTTGGAGTCCTAGAAGATATGAGTCCTCAAGAAGACCAGGTTGGTGCCTGTGCCAGAGATAGGGTTAGATCCCTAGAGGTTGGAGCTCCAAAGTGACAAGGTTAGAGCATTGGGAAGGTAGGGTTGGAACCCTAGAGTTTTGAGCCTTGTGAAGTCCAAGTCTATGCTTGGAAAAATACAGGTTGGAGCTTGGTGGGTTGGAGATTGGTGTCTTCATCTAGGTTTGGAGCCCTAATTATTATTGCACTTGATTGATTGTAAAGAGGATTGGAGTCCTCGGCATTGATTAATAAAATTATTATTCTTTCATTACTCATTTTGTGTTCTAATTATAAGTGATCTTAATTGGTAAAATAACAATTGAAAGGAAATACTGATTCAGCCCCCCTCTCAGTATTTCCAATAATTGGAATCAGAGCCAGTTCCTTCACTCAAAGCCAACAACTTGAAGGTAAATACTTAGAACACAAATGGCAAAGCCAAGGAAGAAAGCCCCCAATCCTTTTAAATATGTCTATTATTCAACCATGAAAGTAAAATATAATCAAATTGGGAAAGCTCCATTGTTCAATGGAAACTTTGATATATGGAAGGAAAGAATGAATAATTTCTTAATGGCTCAAGATTTCGAAGTCTAGGAATCCATGATTATTGAAAGCATGTTGGAATAAGAATCCAAATAATATAATGCAAGAGCCATAAAAGAAATCTTGAGTGGGTTACCAGATCCCATAAAGGCCAAAGTGGAGAAATGTTCATCGACAAAAGTGTTGATTTGTGATAAAATTGGATGTGCTCTAGCCATGAAAATTGGTGGAGAGGCTAAAGCGCATGGGATATCCAAGACCCATAATGGTTTGGGGAAATTCTACCCAGTTAGAGAGATATTAAAGTAATTAATATATTTAATGGAGTTCCTAAGTCTAAACTTAGGAAAATTAAAATATTAATGGGTATTAATATAAAATTGGGTGAGAATGTTCTAAATGACATGGATAAAGCCAAATCTAATATTAGCTATTGATTAGTGACTTAACCTCAACTGTTGAAGACTCAACGGGAAAAGTATAAGAGGAGACTTGAGGGTCAGTTGGAGATACACCAAGATTGATTAGTTAGTTTGATTTTCTGGAGCGGGGTTTGCTGAGAAAAGTCGAACAAGTGATCTGTTGTAGCGAGAGGCAATGAGTACATAGTAGAGAGGCAGAGATAGTGCCTGAGGGTTAGCGCAGAGGCAACAAGAGCCAGGCAGAGGCAACTAGAGACTGCGCAGAGGTTGAGGGGCCTGTGTGGGTGACGCATAAGGCCAGAGAGCTGACGCAGAGGGTTCAAGAGTGACGATGAGGCTAACGGGGTTGACGTAGAGCCAAGAGGAAGTGCCAAAAGGATTTTCGTGGGGCAGACTAGTGCTGTGCAGATGAAAATCATTCTCCGAGAGGAGGTATTATACTACAGTGTAAAATTATCTATTGGGTGAGCGAGTTCAACATCCTAATTGTACTCAAGAAATATGCATAATAATAAAACCCTTAGAACTGCTACACCGGTTTTCCCGCATTGGGTTTTTCCGGGGATGATTGTCTAAAAATAATGGTGTCCCTTATGTGTTTGGCTAGTATTTCAGTTGTTGATCTGTATATGAGTTAAGTATGCATTTGTGTTTATTTTCAGTATTTATATGTATAAATAACTTGTTAATGGAATAAACAAGTAAGCGAAATAAACCAGATAATGCAGTAGGGATTTCTAATGAGTCAAACTTAGAAATTTGAACATGGTATCAGAGCATTGCAGATCATAGGAGGACTGAAGGCACCTATGTAATCACAAGTATTTGCAGTAGTAGAAGATGTCCCGAGAGACAGAGTTGCTCCCAAGAAAAAGGCAACAAAGAAGGAGTGACACAGAGGGCCTGCGTCATCATTTTGAGCCAAAGAAAGGGCCATCACAGAGGCAGAGAGGCAGAAGAGGCTCACGAAGAGCCACATCATCCTACTAAGCCAGGAAGGCTTGACGCAGTTGGCCAGAGCAGTGATTCAACCTTTGATGGGATTGCGCAGAGCTAGAAGGCTCAATTTCTTTAGTTGTTGGGGCCTAGGGAGCTGTGGGTAGATTGTGGATTGGGAAGTGGTGGGGTGTTATTCCTATCAGAGTAGAACAATACTTAACGAGACAGAACCAAGGTAGAGGGAGTCATTGCCTTGACAGATTTCTAGGCAAGAAAACCATATCCGAGTTGCAGTGACAAAGAGGATTGGAAAGGAGCGGTTCGACAGTTGGCGGGAAGATTTCCAGCAAGGAAATCAGGACTTAGAGGGAGATTTACATGAGGGAAGTTAAATCTCATAGGGAGTCCAGAAGAAGAGCGGAGATGGCAGTGAATAGACTAAGGGATCAGGATAGGTCAGATGGGACTTCCAACTTTGTCATTTGGAAGGCCAATATCCTAGCAGTCCTAGATAGACATCGCATCAAGGGCTTCGCCTTGAGAATGTGGCTATCCCAGTCGCCCCAGCTGATAATGAGAGATATGAGGATGTAATGGCGAAGGCAAAGTGCATAATCCTTAATGGGGTCAAGGATCATGTCATACCACATATTGCCAAGAAGAACACGACAAAGGAGATGTGGGATACTTTGACGACATTGTATCAGGGAACTTCCATGCAGAGGAAGATGCTATTGGAGAATTATTTGCGGTCGTATCAGATGCAAAAGGGGCAGCAGATAGATCCGTTCCTCCTCAGGTTGCAAGAGATTCCTGACCAACTTACTTCCATAGGGGCCACGTTGGATGAGGAGTTTATGGTGAGGATTGCCATGAATGTAGTCTCCGAGGAGTGGGAGACATCTGTCGAAGGGATTTTGGGCAAATCTACTCTTCTAGGATGGGAAGTGATATGGGCAGCTCTTCACCAAGAAGAGATCAAATGGTTGACCAAGGAGGGGAGTAGTGCAAAAAGTGGTTGAATCAAGAAAGAGGAGGAGGATGTGCCTCTAGCATCTGCGGGACAACAGGGGAAGAGGAAGAAGAAGGATATCTCCAAGGTGAAGTGCTTCCATTGTGGGGAGCTGGGTCATTATGCATCCCAGTGTCTAAGGAAGAAGAACAAGGGAAAGGCTTATGACTCCATGGCCGCTCCGACTAAGGCGGAGAAAGAAGTCGAGACTGATGACGATAGTGCCATGAGTGCTCATGCACCTCTAGAGAGAAGGTGGGGGGACATCGAGTTGTAGTCGGGAGGAATACAAAAGATGAGGGGCAGGATCCTTGAGGTGCCCAAACTCTTGGATCATATCCGGCTACGGGAGCCCCGAATGATAGTATCAGGATGATAGATGTCAGGTGGAACAAGATGCGACAGAGTGACAAGGCAGTGCTAGAGTGCAAAGGTCTATAGCAGCGCAGTGGAGGTTGCAGCAGTGCGAGAAGCACATAGGTGTTTACAGCAGTGCGAGAGGCACAATGGAGGTTGCAGAAGTGTGAGATGCATAGTGGAGGTTGTAGAAGTGCAAGATGCACAGAGGTGTTTGCAACAGCCTAGAGGCAACAGAGGGAGCACAGGATAGCAACAAAGGTAGCTTCAGCATCAGGAGGTTTCCAGGCTGACAAGGATGTCAGAAATTGGGTAGATCAGTTACTTACTTCCCGGTAACTGAGTTGCAATGTAGCAGTTAGCAGTGGTAGTGCTATGGGAAGCATGATGCAACATGTTGAGAGGGAGTTGGAGTATAGATGTAGCAGTGGCAGAGCTGTGGGTAGTAGTACAGGAAAAAACAGTGTAGTGGATGTGGGGAAGCAAGCCAAGCGTCAGCACAGGTACCGGTGCTGGAGGATCAGTGTGATGTTCAGTGGTGGAGCATTACTAGAGCACATTCCTCACTAAGAGGGAGTGTTGATTTGTAGCAGCATCAGATGTGCTCTAACCCTGAAAATTGGTGGAGAGGCTAAAGCACATGAGATCTCTAAGACCCATAAATGGTTTACGGAAATTCCACGTGGTTAGAGAGATATTAAAATAATTAATATTTTTAATGGAGTTCCCAAGTATAAACTTAGGAAAATAAAAATATTAATGGGTATTAATATAAAAATGGGTGAGAATGTTCTAAATGACATGGATCAAGCCAAATCTAATCTTAGTTGTTGATTAGTGACTTAATCTCGATTGTTGAAGACTCAACGGGAAAAGTATAAGAGAAGGCTTGAGGTTCAGTTGGAGATACACCAAGATTGATCAGTTAGTTCAATTTTCTGGAGTGGGGTTTGCTGAGAAAAGTCAAACAAGTGATCAGTTGCAGTGAGGGGCAGTGAGTACATAGTAGAGAGGCAGAGATAGTTCCTAAGGGTCAGCGCAAAGCCTAGAGAGGCTACACAGAGGTAGCAGGAGCCACGGAGAGGTAGCAAGAGATTGCGCAGAGGCTGAGCGGCCTATGTGGGTGACGCAGAAGGCCAAAGAGCTGACGCAGAGAGGCAGAAGGTTGACGTTGAGGCTAGCAGGGTTGACATAGAGCCAAGAGGAAGTGCCAAAAGGATTTTCGTGGGGTAGACTAGTGTTGTGAGGCTGAATATCAATCTCCGAGAGGAGGTATTACTGTCGTGTAAAATTCTCTATTGGGTGAGCCAGTTTGGCACCCTAATTGTACTCAAGAAATATGCATAATAATAAAACCCTCATAACTGCTTCACCGGTTTTCCCACATTGGGTTTTTTCGAGGATAATTATCCAAAAATAGCGGTGTCCCTTATGTGTTTATCTAGTATTTAAGTTGTTGATCTATATATGAGTTAAGGCTGAATTTGTGTTTATTTTCAGTATTTAAATAACTTGTTAATGGAATAAACAAGTAGGCAAAATAAACCAAATAATGCAGTAGGTATTTCTAACGAGTTGGACTTAGAAATTTTAACAAAAAGGTATGTGGGACAAACTCCAAGATCTTCACTCAAAAGTAGAATTGACCATGACTTCTATTCATGAAGATGATGGAAAGCAAGAAGGAAAGATAGAACCCATAAAGGAAGCTGAAAACAAGAATTAAGACATAAAGACCAAGGAGGACCTAGAAGATGAAGAAATTGAAGATGATCCCAAAGAAGATATCAAGGCAAAACTTGTAGCTGCCCTCAAAGAGATAAGCAGATTGAATAGGGAAAATAAGGAGCTCAAGAAGCAAGCACAAGATGGTGACTATGAATTAGACAAAACTAGGAAGGAAGTTGATCTTTTCAAGCTTCAAGTAAAAGAAAAGGATGAGGAGCTCACCAATCTTAAGGAGGAATATCATGAAAACAAGAAAATACATCATGAAGTCATATCCATGACAAAAAAGAAAAGGGAAGACACTTTGTCAAGCCATCTTGAACAAAGACACGAGGACTTGAATAAACTTGAAGGACAAATTGGTCAATACAAGGAAGATGTCTCCTCCCTTAAATCTCAGTTGGAAAAATCAAAGAAAAAAGCACAAGGAGCTGAAAGGGTGATGGAAGTTTTGGCCCTCTTGGACATACAAGTCAATGAAGCTGAAAAGGAAAGAAATACCATGACATGCCAACTAGAAGAAAAGGACAATGCCATATTCAAACTAAAATCAGATATCACCTCTCTCAAGGCCGAAACATGTGAAGCAACAAGGATGAAGGAAGAAATGGAGATCAACCTAGTGAAGAAGGATGAAGAATGAAAGAAAATGAAAGAAGAAATTGATCTCCTAAAGAAAGAATTTGATCACCTGAACAAGAGCCTTAAGAGCTCTCAAACCCTAGATGACATCATAAGTCATCAAAGATCTCCTCTTGATAAATTAGGTCTTGGTTATGCAGGTGAACCCTCAAATAGTAATGATGCAAACCCTAATACTTAAAACAACAAGAATATGGAGAAGCTTGGAAGAAATATCGATGCTCCCAATTCCAGCAAAGGCAAGGAGAAGGGTCAAGATGACATTGGAAGAAACCCTACTTCAAGAAGATATGCATATGGCATCAAGAATACAAGAAGCAATAAATTTGATAAAAAAATACCAAGATAAAATGACTTTGGAAGTACTTCAAGGCGATCTCCATCCTCTAGGTACCAAAGTATATTCTTTGCTCATTGATATTCTTGTACAAATTTTTGGCACATGGCAAAGGATTGCAGGGCATACCACAAGGACAAATATATTGGTCCCCATTAGTCTCCTAGAAGCAGCTTTGCAAGAAGAAATCATGCATCCTCATACAGAATGGAATGCTTCAATTGCCATAACATTGGACATATGGCTTGTGATTGTAACAATTGGGTCCCTAAACAAGCTAAAAACATGTCTTCCAAGCAAGAAAAGAAAGTCACACAAGTATGGAGAAGGAATAAAATTGGATCAGAAAATGTATTGAACACTTAAAGCATCAACCCATATTGTTGATTTGATAAGTACATATTTGGCATATACATTCCAATTTTTGATGATGAAATTCTGCGAAGAAGAAGACCATGCATACTGTTAGGGGGAGCTTGCGATTCTTGACTATTCTTGCAGAAGCTATCCATAAAGAGCCCTGTGAAATCCTTGATGAGTCACACATGAATAATCATCTCTTGAGAGGAACTCAATTGAAAAAAATCATGATATTATGAAGATGTTTTCCACTTGATCACAAGGCAACAATCTTTCTTATCTTGAGCAAAAAGAAGAGCTAGAGGAGTTTATGCAAGAAGGGGGAGTTGGTTCATTACATGAAGAAATGCAAACACATCTATCATAGACAACATTTCCAGAAGGAAGAGAACCATGATAGGGGGAGAAACATATCTATCATGGAGAACTATCATTGATGAAGAAAATACGATAAAGAGAAGCAACCTCTTTGAGGGAGTACTTGGGCACCCCATTTTCCATTGATGTCAAAGGGGGAGAAATTGTTGAAAGGGAAAGAATATTGACATAAATGACAAAGGGGGAGACTGTTGGTTAAGGTTGTCATTGATGTCAATATGGAATTGTTTATGATGGAAAATATTCTTGTGATATATGTGCTAACCTCATGCAAACCCTATGAGAAAACCCTAAGCATGAAGATGATGCATGATCCAATGATGGATGAAGAAGTCCTTACCATAAAACCCTCCTAGGCACATGCATGCGTAATAATGACAATATGATGTTCTATCCTTGTTGAATATGACTATGATTCCCTTAGATACATGAATGGAAGCCTATGTGTATGGAACCCTAAGCCTATGACGAAGACCTTCACATACATGAATGAAGCCCTAATCCTAATGAAAAAGTGTAACACCCTCCTCCCACATCTACCCAAGTAACCAGCCAACCGGGCTAAACATGCAACAAGAGGCTACTCTGATTGGATTTGACCTCCTATGTGACCTTAAGGAAGTGGAATCGACGGAAACATAACACACATACATTCAACATCAACTTTAGGACCCTCAGGAACCAATCCAACACTTCAGACAACTTTCCCTTGGGTCCTACTGAAGTTTTGATCATCTTAAGCCTCAGTCTCTCTCATGTTATAGGTATGACAACATCCAGAAACCCAAAGTCACTCTCACAAGCTTTCTTGCCAGCGTCTAGAGTCTCATTTTGCTAGTTCTATGCCAGTGTCCCTAGGATTTTAGCCACTTTTTTTGGCCTAGAGCCTAGGTCACTGCCCATAATGAAATGATAACTTAGGAGCAGTAAAAGAACATGGAAATAATGATGCAAAATCAATAATTTAAACAAGAACTTAATCAGAACCCTACTAGCCATGACAGACATTTCATCAAACATATCGCAAACATGTAATCTACAGGTGTAACCAACATAATTAAACATAGGGATCTCGTACTTATCTAAGAATCGCTAAAACCATTTTTCCGTCATGTCATTTGCTACATTATCATCTATTAGGTCATAAATACATTATCCATTCATTTACAAGTAAAAACATGCTAAGTGCCATACATAGCCGTTGTAAAAAATCAAACATATAACCAACATAGTAACAACAAAAATACCATAAATATATCAGCCATAAGATCCACATATAAATCAATACATTTACACATGAAAACAAGGGAATGAATTCTTCCTTAATGAAAGCAATAAACCAACCAGAGATGGGACTACCACGTTCCACCTGTCTATAGATTGGTTGAGCCAAGTCTCTCTTCACCCAATCACCCCCATGCCATATTCCAAGCATGAATGTGGGACTCATAGAACACACCAAACAAAACACCAAACACGCATGGATGC
>APFE030453620.1:69545-114380 GCA_000404065.3 Pinus taeda | reverse complement strand
TCATTTCGCTTCATTTTGACCAAATTCCTTGTTTCACACATCGGGGCAAGTTTCACTCAAATGATGTTTCAGAGCAGTAAGAGATGAATTTTGGAAAAATGAGAGAGGTTTTTCTCCATAACATGCCAAAGAAGAAAAACCTCCTTCACTTTTTACACAGATGTCATGGTTTGAGAGAAATGTCAAAAATACCGGCCAGAACGAAGGTGCTCCAAGGACGGTTGGCCAAAACACAAAAACGAAAGAAAACGCCCGATCCACTCCAAATTTTGGCCAAAGCCTCTTTGGATGAGCATGGTACTTGATTGGGGACTCCCAGCCCAAATTTCAAGAAATTTGGAGAAAATTTTGTCATTTGTGAATTTTTTGTGCAATTTACAGGTTTTGGCCATTTGAAACGCCGCGCCACGTGCGCAGCTGTTTTGAAGGACTGCTCGGAATTTTGAAAACTTGGCATTTTTGGAAAGGGCATGCAAAGAGAAAAATTACCAATACTTGGGAGAAGCTTGATTTTTAGATTTGAGCCTCCAAAAGCTCAAAATACATCAAAAAAATGACTTTCTGCCCACTTTTTGAGTTGCAGAAAGTGACCTTGGGAGAAATGGTTTTTGAGGGGCAAAACAACTCCAAATTCAGAAATTCCACTTGGGATGGAAAGTAGACAGACCAAGCTTTCCAATGAGCCATCTTGCACTGAGTTGGACCAGTGGAACCCACTCAAAAGCTTGCTTGCAAAGCGTGCGCTGGCAGTGAAGCTAATTTGCCAAAATGACCTTTTTTGGTCAAAAAACACTGTTTTGGGACTATGGTATATTTTCCTTCTCCTAGTGATGGATAAATTTAATATTTTCATGGCACTTTTGATAGATTTTACCTCTCTTTACTCTTCTAGAAGCTCCCTTGATGTAAAAAGTGAATAATTAATGCATGAATCAGTTAGCTAAGTAATAGAGGCAAGTTGTTGAGCTGCCTATTATCTAGTGCTTAGTTGGAATTAGTTCAAACTGCTCCTAGAAGGATGAGCTCGACCCCTAGAGGCAAGGGAAGAGGTTAGCTTGCCTATATTATGTGTTTTCTTAGTCATTTTGAGAGGTTGGAAGGTTGGACTCTTGGGGAGAAAGTTTCATTGTATATTGTACATCTATCTTTGCAATTTAAAGAGGAAGAAGGCCAGGGTTTTGCAGACATCCTTGTGGATTCTTGTGGATTGTAGTGTTGATGGTGTTTCTCTACATGTTCTTGTAAGTTTGTTTATGTATTCTACATCTCTCTTTTGCTTCTATTTGGACAGATGAAGTGGTAAAGTTTGAATACATGCTTTGACATGCTCAGCTTTTTTGTTTGTTCAAAATTTATGTTTTCTACTATCTAGAGAGGATTCAAATGGTTGTTTGCCCTCTTTAGCTCCTTCTCTATCATCCCTGATCATCCATCTCAGATTAAGGCATCAACGCTTACTCCTACCTTGCCCCAAAGATCCCCCTGCAAAAACTGTGCTCAATTCCCGCACCCTGAATTGCATTCTCTCCAATTGCCACCAAAAAACCAAAAATCTTTAAATCAACCCCCTTTATCAATTTACTAGCCTAAAATATTTATTCCTAATTGGGTCAGCTCATCCTATTGAAAGATCTACCGAATCTGACTCGAGAGAGCCTTCTCATACCTCGTAGGGCTAGCTACGAGGTGAAATGGTTTGATGTAGCCTTGCGAGTTTGTCTATCTCAGCCTAGGTGAATTCCAAGCGCTAACACAACCTATGACAATATTGTTTCATATGTGAGTACTTTCTTGTTTTACATTATCTTTTCTTTCATACATTTTGAAGTTGCATGGATCTATAGGAGAGGATAGGCTAAGAATCATCCTCCCTTAAATCCCCTGGCAAAGTTAAATTGACTAAATAGACAGTCTGTTTATATTAGTTCCTCTGCATCTTGAGATTATTTCCTTAGGTATAATTGCAATTTTTACTATTGTTGATTTGTTGAAGGATCTTCTTTGCACTTCCTAGTATTATTAGATAATATAATTGATCAATATGAGTATATATGTTATCTGATATCCTATAATATCTTCTATCTGAATCTTTTAAACAATTATGTTGTTATTGTTGGATGTTAGTGCTTTGATCATACTTTAGAAATAAGGGGTTTTTTTACATTAAGCAAGGATTTGAAACCCTAAGCAACCAACCTTAAAACAAATCCCTCGTCTTGATTCTTCGACATAGTTCCTTAGCTAGGAACCGTTTTCAAATGACAATGGTACCTCCAATTATTGTAATCCATTTACATATATGAAAAGTGTTTAAGACAAGACTTTCTGACTTTCCTTCACTACTTCCAAACTGGATGTACTCTTTATGTGGACCAACAATGGCTACCTTTGACATCAATTATCAACATCTATTTTTCTTATGGGTCTCAGCCTCTATCATTACTTGTCGAGACTCTTCTTGTTTTTTTTCCAACCACCCAAGATAAAACTAGGTGGTAAACATCTAACCCAGGAAACATTTTCTTTTCTACAATCACTAATTTTAGGATTTTACTCGATTATGTAATTCGATGATCTTTAATCCAGTTGTCCTAAAATAAAAAGGAAATAGAGTCCCAATTAGTGATTAACGTCATTGCTATGACGCACACTCGATTTGTACTATTCAAAGACTCCATAATTGAAAATTTGTTTAGCTCTTAATCATTGCTACTCTTGCAAGGCCAATATTGTTTTGTGGGGACGTGACTACAATACACAATGGGTTTTTTTCATCTTGACAAGATATTTCCCTCCTCTTGAAATGTACATAATAGAATACCCTAGAATGTACTCTCATAGCTACCTAGAGTGTTGTGTAAACCACGTGTTCCTTAACACCTCCATCAAGCTTGGCCTTGTCTTCATGCAGGATTTGGATCAACTACATTCTTATTGCAACACCTGATTCAATCAATCAATGTTGACTATCTTCCATGATATGTGGAATCGAAGCATAAGTTTGTATTCTTAACAACAAATTCCATCCATCTTCAAAATCTCAACCTTTGCATTTTTCCCAAAATTCAACCCAGATGTATCTTTTCAAAGGTCAATAAACCCTCACCCATAATTACTGTGGGATCTTCTCCTAGGATTTATGGTGAAAAAGGTTAATAGCTAAAAAAAAAGACGAAAAATTACATGACGATTGGTTCCATTTCTCATTCATATTTTATTATATGCGTGAATTTTTCTAACAAGTGATATGATGGGTTTAGTAGATTTTTTAACTCAAGGGTAAGGGAGCATAGAAATGATAATCTATATTTATATTGTTTCTTATATGGTTTATGGATTGATCAGTGTTTGTAATACAACAATAAATGTGACTATGCCTTGATTCCATTCTGGTAAATGCAACAAGGAAAGGCAGCTTATCCTAGCCTCTTATGGTGTAAAATATAAATCCTAAGGTGGGTGATTACCAACTCTTTCCCCTTAGGTCTTAGTTAGGGCCATTCTCCCCTCTGATGTGTTGGAAATGGTTAGGGAAACATATTTAACTTAGCATTTTCCTTCTTTTACATTTACTTGTGATTTTAGGTTCTTCTTAAGTTGATTATGTTTATGTTCTTATCATCAAATAAAAGTCAAACACAATGAAGATCACATGAACATAGAATATAGGCTCTATGCCAGGGAAAAACCCCTTCAAAGGGGAAAACCCACAAAAACTTATATTCTATGATCAACTTCAATGAAGATTTCCAAGGCCTAAAACAAGGCCTCTCCACCAAGATGACCAACCAGAGATTCCAAGAGTAACGTATCATTTTTTTTCTTCATAAGCAAGCTTCTTCAAACAATCTTGGACCTGTGGTAACCCATGCAAAATAGATCCTTCATCTTCTCTTGTCATGATAGTATTCTTAAGATATCTTTGCTTGCCTTAACACTCTTCAAGGACACCTTCGCTAACCTTCCTTAACCGCATATACATCTTAGGATATGTGAGTTCCTATTATGTACTCATGAGGGATGAAGTTGCACCTTTTTATATCCATCAAGTGGCTCTTCAATCCTACTCTTGGGCCAACTTCAACTCTCTGACTGACTTGATCATAGAGGCCTTTGGACATAATAAAACTTACAATAATAATTTTCTTTTTTTTATACAAGTGCCCGAATGGGTCTTTTACATAATGACAAGGACCTTGACTCATTACAAAATCCTAAAAGCATATAATGGATGCTTGACCTATTGACCAAAGACACAAGTATGAAACCCATGCTTGATATATATATATATATAGAGAGATATAGATATAGATATAGATATATATCTTCTTTCCTATTGTACATAAAATATAAATTGATACAAGTAAATAAATAATTATGAAGACTAAACCTTGTTTCTTTTCCAATTAACTAGGTAGGTATTCATAATTGTTCAACTGGTATAAGGACAGTTCTCACTTTGCAAAGTTATCATAAGAAGAGTATCACAAACAACATGTACAATTTTAGAGATCTAGATACCATCTAGATTAACTGCGAAGGTATCAACCCATCTAGGCTACCTGCCAAGGTAGCATCCCAATAGGGATCTAGGTGTCATCTTAGATACCTACCAAAACACCAAGTGTCATCTAAGCTACCTGCCAAGACACCAACTCTAACAGGGTTATAGGTATCATCTAGGCTACCTACCAAGATACAAATTCAACAAGGATCTAGGTGTCATCTAGGCTACCTACCAAGACACCAACTCAATAAGGATCCAAGTGTCATCTAGGCTACCTGCCAAGACACCAATATGCATCTAGGTACCATCTAGGCTACCTACCAAGGTACCATCCCTAACAGGGATTTGGATATCATCTAGGTCAAGAAACCAACCCTAATAGGGATTTGGATATCGTCTAGGTCAAGATACCAATCCTAACTAGGATCTAGGTATCATCTAGACTAAGATATCTATCCTAACAGGGATCTAGGTATCATCTAGGCTAACTTCCAAAATACCAACCCTAATTACCATCATAGGATTTATTAAGCCTAAGGTACACCAACTCATAAATTCTCTTTCTGAGCTTATTATTTTCTTTGCACATTCCATATTCAAGTAACAATGAGGTATAACTCCATCTTCAATCATCAATGTGGAATCTTCAATATCATAACAACTCTCTCTTTCCAACATTTATATTAAAGTGTCCCTACAGCTCCCTCTTTCCATCATGCCTATCATATATTCTTTCTTAAGCACAATATTTTACTTTTCTCTTTACATCTTTTTCATACAATCATGTACTTGCAATTTTTATCAAGAGTACAACCAAACAAAATATACATGTACAAGAGCATGACGTTAATTTTTTCAGTTTAGGGTTTTCAAAGGATACTACTAGGGTTTTAATTACAAACCCGGGATATTCCATGACTTGACCCTAAACAAGGTTTTTATTTTCAACGAAAACATCAGTCTTAGGGATTTCGACTTTCAGGCCCTAGGGTTTACTCAATTCAACCCTTGTTAGAGATTGAACATATACCCTACATTCTATCTATAAACACTAAGAGATCAAGAGATAGGTGTTTATGAGAGGGAACAAATAGTTAGGGTTTCATATTTTACTTATTCTAGGGGTTTTCAAGTTCCGATGAGGATTTTCTAACCCTACATACCAAAAATATTGAACAATGTAACACCCTAGATTCCTATCATGTGAAATATGATATCTTCATATCCTAACATTTTCATAGTATTTTGGGTATAATGAAATTGAAAATATCCTAACATACTTCATAAGCAGTGATAATGCATCAATTGATCATACCTCTTTAGTTTTTACTTACTTTTCAAGATAGGGGAGGTGCTTTGATTTTCCAAGTTTTAATATGAGGCTCCCTCTGAATCAAGGCTTATTTTTCATCATTCTTTCAAGATTCAAATCTCTCTTCTAGGATCTCTCTAAGTCTTGCTACAACCTCTTGAGTTCATATTTTACGAATGGTTTTTGGAATATACCTAAAATCCTCTTATAGGGAGAGATCATAAAAGAAAAGGTTATAATCAATTGATAATAAAACTAGACATATCGAGGAAGTCAACAACAATATAATGAAAGGAAAAAAATGGAATATTGATCTTTTGTGAATAGCAATGGCTTCCTTTGAATTTTGTATTGATCTAGATATCATTGAAGCATTCTTGTATTCATTCATTTGATTGAAAGTGTCCATGGATCGAGCTTGATTACCAAGCTTTAGTATTTTCTTTGGAGTTGTCATCATTTGTTATCATCATGCTTATCATTAACTACTTTGCTTATCCATCCTTCTTCTTTTGCTCCTTTCATTTTGTACCTACAAGATTCAAGGACTACCAAGCAAAATATACAAATACAGGAGAAGATATCAATTTTGTTAATCTAGGGATTCTATTGTATCTTAGAGAGAGATAATTCCTAGGGTTTTTTATATGCAAACCCTAAGTTCCTTGATATTTCCCTTTGAAACATTGTCCCTAGGGTTTGAATCCTAAATTTCCATCCAATTCTACCCTAACCTGGGTATTCCATATGCCTTAGACTACCTACAAACCCTAGATACCAAAATCTAGGGTTTCTATGAGGGAAAAAACTGATTAGGGTTAGGGTTTCCATATGACTAGGGTTTCCAAGTGCCTTCTGGGTTTGCAATTCCTATATATCAATAACCTTTAACAAGATGAAGACTACAAACCCTAGAACCAAACATGTCCCAAAGCTTAATACAATTCATGTTAGACCTTATATGCATAAAAACCATTATATGTACCTCAAGGACTACATACTTTAGTCCTCCATGATTGCAGGAAGTTGTTATAAAGGTCTTCTACTTGGTTCCACAATTAAAGGTATTGCACTTCCATTGCTACCACGATCTTCCTATTGTTTTTCAAAAGCGAAAAATCCAAAGATGTCACAACCAAATTATGCCTTCTAAGATGTTGTGATCTTTCCAAGAGCAATGTCAAATCGATAACCGCTTCTTAAGGTGATGAGTTTTATGCTTATTGCTATAGTCCTTCAAGTTAGGCTTCTTCCACTAGTTTCAAAGATTCATGAAAGTCTTTCTCTTAAGAATTTCATAGTGTGATAATCCAAGATGAGATAATTTTCTTGTCTTTATGTCAGTATAGGACTTCTTCTAACATTTCTTCCCACAGGTAGGCCTTGTCTCCTTTACTAGGTGACTTTATTGGTTAGGGTGGCTATTTCTAGCCTGCCAAAATTTAAATTGTTCTCAAAATATGTAGATGTGGGACTTAATTTTCTTTGTTGGATATTTGCTTTCTTTTAAAGGACTCTCGACCTTGGTTCATTTCCTTTTTAAATGTGATGATAGGGGCATCTATGGTATGCATCTTAGTCCTTCTACCTCTTTGGCCTCTTATCACAGGTATGCGGCCTATATTATTCTTTATGGTTATATCTATGCAGTTTTAAACAATGATATTTGGTCCTCCTTATGTATAGAACTTCATGACCTTGATTATGTCTTTTGACAGAGCCTATAAGACTTGGTTCTCCAATAGAATTTTGTACTTCTCTTTAAATGCTATAGGATTGCACCTCCTTTGTCCTGCAATCTTCGGGTATCTAAGATGCCTTGTTGAAATTTTTCAAACTTCTTTCCATAATTTGAAATTTGGACTAATCCTTAGGCCTATAATTTTTCTCATAGGCTTTTATAATGGATACATTCAAACCCAAGTCTAGCATTCTGAAGTGGCTTGGATCCTTTTGAAATTTTATGGTTCAGGTCTATGGCTCAAGGTTGTCTCAAAGTTTCGGACCTCTGTAACAAACTAGAACATGTTGCCCAGGCTCCTTGAATTCTTGTTTTATGGCTCTTGAAATTTTTATACACATATATTATATGTACAGGACTTTTGTCCCTTGTTCAAGTGACTATGTTTATTGTAATTTGCACAACAGTGATTTAGAGTAGGTATTTTTCTCGTTGATATTTCCTAAAAACTTTCTTTCGACCCTCAACGAGATGGTAATATTTAGCTTCCTTGTGACTAACCTTAGCTCTAAAGCCATGTTGGAAAATGGTTAGGGAAACATATTTAACTTAGCATTTTCCTTCTTTGACATTTACGTATGGTCTTATTTTATTTTTAACTTGATTATGTTTATGTTCTTATCATCAAATAAATGCCAAACATAGTGAATATCACATGAACATGAGATATAGGTTCCATGCCAAGGAAAAACCCCTTCAAAGGGGAAAACCCACAAGAACTTTTCTTCTATAATCAACTTGAAAGGAGATTTCCAAGACCTAAAGCAAGATATATCCACCAAGACAACCAACCAGAGATTCCAAGAGTAACAACTCATATTTTTCTTCATAAGCAGGCTTCTTCAAATAGTCTTCGACTTGTGGTAACCCATGCAAAACAGAGCCTTCATCTTCGCTTTTCATGACAATCTTCTTAAGATATCTGCACTTGTCTTACACTCTTTAAGGGAACCTTCACTAACCTTCCTTGACTACAGATACATCTTAAGATATGTGAGTTTTTATTATGTACTTATGAGGGACGAAGTCACACCTTTTTATATCTGTCAAGTGGCTCTTCAAGCCTACTCTTGGGTCGAGTTCAACTAGCTGGCTAACTTGGTCATAGAGGTCTTTGGACACAACAAAAATTACAATAATAATTTTATTCTTTTTGATAGAAGTGCTCGAATGGGTATTTTACATAATGATAAAGACCTTGAATCATGACAGAAGCCTAAAAGCATACAATAAATGCTTAACCTATTGACCAAAGACACTAGCATCAAACTCATGCTTCATAAATATTTTTTCTTTTATATTTTTCTCTCTTATTTTACATAAAATATAAATTGATACAAGTACATAAATAATTATGAACATCGAACTTAGTTACTTTTCCAACACGATGCACGTTCATGCAAGAATGTTATATATGAGCATATGCCATCGCTTGTTTGATGTTCATGATTGATTTTATAAGTCAATGGACATCTCTTTGTCTTCACCCTTTCAGTAGCTTTGTAGACATGCAAAGATTCCTTCTGCTATCCAAGAAAGACTAACTCCACCAGCCTAAGAGTTAGGTAATTACATTGTTAAGTACGAAATATCACCAATTGGTGTTCGACAATGTTTTTGTGTATGCTCAATAGGCAGTTGCCTTATCAAAGTGGTAAAATCCCCTAATAAACATAAGTCATGCATGGTAAATTTAATACATGGTCGTATTCACCATTTATGTGACCTTTACTTTCTTTATTTTGATAAGTTGATTGGAAGACCCCACTCTCTCGATAAATGCATAGAACGGATGATATAATATAAGGCCTTAAATAAATTAAATTTACTAAGTCCATGCTTTCCTTACTTTTTGCACTGAGAAACACTCTCCATCCCGGTATGGTAGAGATGTTGTAATGTTTTGTTTAACAATTTTGACTTAGTAATTTAATGTCATGTTTAACTTTTTTACTCGGTCAAACTAATAAAGAAGAAATAAATATAAAAACAAAAATAAAATAAGAAAACATAAAATTAATATTTATAATTATAATTAATAACTAAATTGGCCTAGATCCATTCTAACTCCATATCTACCAAGTGTCAAGAGGGATCAAATCTCTTGAGATGCAAACCTCTTTTATAGTGAAAAGAGATTTGATCCTTCTTAGCTCTTGGTAGATCCAAAGTTAAGATGGATAAATATTGACCTACTTATCAATGTCATTGGAGGATAAAAAGGGAAGATAAAAAAAATTTCCACAAAAGGAATGATATATTAAATCTCTTATTTATAAGATAAAATTAATTTCAAAATAATTATTATTATGTAAAAGTTTTGGTGTTCTCAGATGCTTAAGACTTTATATATTATTTCTTATAAGGCTATAACATTATAATGACTATATAGATGCATTTTATTACTATAATGGTATTATAGTACTCATGTAAAATATTATATATATTTTCTTAAATAGTTCTTGGATATAAAATATTTGTTATTGATTATATTAAAGGTGAAATAAGTTATGTTATTAATTTGCTTCTTAAGAGGATATTTCTTTAGGAGATTATTTTTATTTTTATTTATTTTACTCGTTACGAACTTGTTTTTAAAGTGATAATCATGTAAAAAAAATTGTATACATAATGTGAAGAATGGTGATAAGAGTTTGATTAATTAGCAACAAATTGTGCCATGATTAATTTTTTTAATTTCTGAGGTTATCTTTAACACGATAATGAGAAAGATATTTGTATTATGGTTCCTTTTTTTCTAAAAGTTATCTAGTATAAGTTGCTCCTTTGAAAGAAGCATTTATGGATCTTTATTTTACATTGCAAGAGGACTAAGATACATGAATCATTTTAATATGCATGATTAACCCCTAAAATATATACCACGAGATGTATTATCTAGGTCTGTAAATTTCAAAAGCTCAACATATAATAGGCATAGAATAGAAACAACTTATACTCATAAACGATTGGGATGACTTTTCTCTTCATATATGTATGCTAGATCTAGAATGAGGATATGAATTCACATTCACGTATGAGAAGCATAAACAACTTATAATTGCTATAAATTATACATCAAGAAAGAAGATAATGGAGTTATGTTGTGCTCATGCATTGTTGAGTGCATTGAGAAGAACCAGGATGTATTGCAAGAGATCCCTTATGCTTGAGGTTATAGGTTTAAAGACTTGACATGGAAATTGAAAAGAGGTCATTAGATATAAAGTAATATACAATCACATAATATGTAGAACTTGTCAAGGTGACTTGAGGAAAAAAATAAGGCATTGTTGATTCAAGTAGGGTGGGGAGAAATTATAATTTAATCAATTTGAGACAATAATAATATAGTTATATTAAAAGTACATAGCAAGGGAAGTTAAATTGGAAGCAATATGTGCGAGGATAGTATGCAACTAACTTATAAGGACAATATACCTATTATTATAATGAGAAGATGACAAAATAAGCATAAAATACAAGGGTTTAAGACAGGAAGGAGAAGTTTCTAAGTTGATCCCCAATGTTAGTGGTGATATGTGAATAAATTTACCTTAAAAAAGGAGGAACTTACAAATTTCTAATGATGATAATGAATGGTGGTTGTTGTAGACATGATTGACTTGGAATGATTATATGAAAAGAAAAAGAGTGGTAGGTTAATAATTAAGGGGAGTGCGTGGAAGTTTCACAAACGAGTATAAAAATTCAATGAGAATTAGTAAATTATCCTACAATATGATAGAAGATTTTTTATTGTCTCAAGGAGGTAACTTAACACTCTTGAGGTAGCACATGAAAAAATAACCATTTGCAAAAAAAATGTTGTTACAAACGTAGAAAAGTTTCTTGCTATGAGACATGATGAGAATCAATATAAGGTCTAATGAAGGATGAGGCCTATCGAGAAGAAAATATTGTCAATCAACCAATGAATTAAAGAATCAAATAATGATGAAGGTCATTTTTAAGAAGTTGTAGGAATAATGGTAACATTTGATTAAAACAGTAATAAGCCCATGAATGCTTGTATAAGGGGAATAAAGAAGATAAAGGTAGTGTTTTCATGGTAAGTCCAAGATTAATGATAATCGAGCATAGTGCTAATGTTACTAACAACAATATGAAATTTTAGGATTAGAGTAGCTAACTAAATTTCATTTAAGGTGTATAACATTAAAGCATTAAGGTGTTAGGGTCCAACCCTAACCCCTTTATTTATGAAATAAGCCCAAGGGGTTTTGTCAAAGTCATAGTTAGTTATTTGAGCCAATAAAGCTCATAAGCGATTATCTGCATTAATAATAATTGTAAGTGGTTGACCCGCATTATAGAAAAGGTACCATCATTAGTTGTAAACAGGCCATAGTAATAAAAAAAAGGTGGTTAACCCATTTTTAAGCAAGGGACCACTAGTAGTTAGGGGTTTAGATGTCATAAAGTTATAAATATTATTTGATAGCAATGGAAGTATCATCGAGTTTTATTGTAACTGATCTCCCATCTATTGGAGGTTTCCCCTCGAAGAGGTAAGTGAACATTGTATTTTTTCTTAATAATAAAATATCTTTGTAACGTGTCTCAATTCATGTCATATTCCTATGTTTTGGGCTATATTGTTTTGCATTTCTGGAATTCTAGTTTTCTTGTAAGTCAAGTGCATAATAAGTGGTATCAGAGTACTTTCTAGGGCCATTTGTACCTCATATTTTGGCAGAATATTTTTTAGGTTAGAGATGTGTTCCAGCGTCTTTAAAGCACGAGATTCATTATTGCGTGCATATACCTACAAATTTGGGGAGGTGTGCATGCAAGAACTAAAAGAGGTGGTCACACTTATTGGACTCCCTTGTAACCCCTGTGGGTACTCCTTCGAGTAGTAGCGCATTAGATAGAACCATGCACTTGTTGCACTTCTACATACCTTTGGGTATATCAGAAGCCCCCCCAATAAAACCTGAAACCTAAACTTAGATAATTCATCATCCATCTTGTTGCTACAATACACTAATAACAATACTCAGGGAGATTACCTGCACGTACAATGGGGTAGTCGGGTAGTACGGCTAAGGGTAAGTTCGATCCTCCTTAGTTATTGCTTTGAAATATTGGGACGAGTATTATTGTTAGATCCCTACGTATATCGCAATATGTAGCACCTGACACTCCTTTGTGACCATAGTTCCCTCAGTTATTTGAAGATTACCCCCTACCTTTTCATCAAAGATCAGATCCAAAAGTTGGGGTTCAATCGTCGTTGTACAAATCGGATCTGGTAGTTGGGTTTCAACCATCACAATACAAATAAGATTCAGTAGTTGGGGCTTTCATATCACAAATCAGACTCTTTGTGCAGTGAGGGTTTTGGCCGCTATAGTCCAGATCACATTGTTGCAGCACATTCTACAGTGCCACGACCTTGGGGTTTCTACTACTACAGTCCAACATTTATTTTCATAGGATATTTGGCAGTATCAAGTATTTTGGAATTCGGCAACAACAGTATTGATCAGCTCGGAGTAAAACTCCCTTCAGACTAAAAGGATGACGAGTTGTTTGCAGTGGTACCATTCACCGGTAAGACACTCAATTTTCAAGTGGACCCAAATTTTTCCACAAGCAAAGTCAAGTGACCCACGTCACTAGACTCCTAAGATTGTCTTATTTCCAACCATACTACTCTTAAGTAATGATCCAAAAATGGATCTTGGATAAACCTCTAAGTCTAAATGACTTCATGCAAGCGGTAAAAGGTGCCAAATGGCACAAATCTTTTGTAAATCAGAGGAAAATGGAAATCGCAAGCTGCTCCTAGAAATAGTCTCATTACAGAGATCTATTCATTCTAAATCCAACGCAATTTGAACAGACCAAAACGGACTCCGGATGAAGGAGTTATTGTAAAATGAAAATTGCCCATTGTCCTTAGAAAAGGAGGCAATTTCATTAAATTTTGAACTATATTGAAAATTTTGATTTTAGTATAGGTTCACGAGCCAATCCATAGCTAACACATGGCAGGCCGAGATTAGGCCGCGTGGCCCTGTTTGATTGGTCAGAGAGAAAATATATGTGTTCCTTTAAAGAAATCGCATCGCAACCTTTTAGCACATCGCAAGCATCCAAAGGGAGGACTTAAGCCAAGGGCATGAAGGTTTAGTGATAAGCGATGAACGCTTTATCGCATCGCACATAACCAAAGGTGATGGACCATGGCTCGTGGTACTGCGAAGGGCCAATGAGCGATATGCGATAAGCATCGATCGGCGGTCGGCGATTGGAGGAGTAGAGCCACAGACCCATGCCGACGCGATAGTGCAACTTGCAACTGCAATCACCGATATTGGCAGATCGCAATCGGTGAACACAACAAAGCAGGGATAGACATATATGTATATACGGGTGATCCAATGGACCAGACCCAATAATATTATAATCCATATTGTATGGATCTTAAGATCCGTCAAACATCCTTTTTAATGTGTTTTCGCAGTTTCATTTTTTAAACGAAATACGAAGGAGAAAGAGCCATTCCCAGGCAGACCTGATGGTGCTATAAAGCGAGTTTATGAGAATTTCAAGTCCGGGAACTGTGTTTTCTGCAAACTTTCTCGTGTTTTCATAGCGTTCTCTGTGTGAACAGAGAACGACTGTTAATAAGGATTCCAAGCGTCAATCGCCCCTTACGTTACAGAAATGATGGCCACCTCCCCTTTTGGCATTAAGCAATGATTGTATAACGCCTGGAAGAGGGATTTGAAGCAGACAGAGGCTGCGGAGACCGAGAGACGAGAACCCAAAACGAACAGGCAATGTTGAGACAGAACAAAAAGCACAGAGAGCAGTGGATCCGAAAAAAAGGCCAAGACAGAGGAAGCTCCAGAAGCTTAGAGGGGCTTGGACGTTGAGAATTTTCCAGGAGGGTAGTTTATAGTGTGAAGTGAATGCGTGGGCAGAGTTCGAGTGCTGGGGAACCCATTGGGAAGCTCGGTGTGCCAGAGCGCTTGATAGGAGATAGCCACCAAAGGTTGGAGAGGCAGAGCCAAAGCGCTTAATAGAGTGAAGCCACCAGAGGCTGGAAGCATTGCAAAAAAAAATGCTTCAGTGAAGTATCAGACAACAAAGAGACCGAACAATCAAGTTGTTGCTGGTGTTGTTTTGAGTTGAAGATAGAAGAAGGAGTACAGAGACAGTAAACAATTCCGAGGGAGTCAGAGAACCAGAAGCTCAAAGGAGCTTAGAGCACTAACTGAAAGAATTAGTCCAGAGAAGCCTAGATCTGTTTACAACTAAAGGACAGCCAGGGGTAAGATGGTATTCTGAGCCCATTGGTTCATTTGTAAACCATATGGATTTGAGTCACGAACTTGTAAAAGAATTCAACCATAATCCCAAAGAGCCTAATCGAGTTGATTAGAGCTCAAGGAGACGTAGCCCAAGATATCAGGGTGAACTCCATATTAAATTGTTGTCTTATGTGTTTACTTCTTTGCTACTTTATTTACTATTATATGCATTTATATATCAGTGTCAGCACATTAGTTTGTATCACATAATCGGTTGAAAAAAAATACAAGCATACACCTACAATTTCAAGCATTTCTTAATTCCGCGTTTGTTAATCATTAAAGACTTGGGAATATTCAATCTTTGGAAGTGGGAGAGATTCTTGTAAGCTAGACAAGAAGCCTAAGAGCCCCATTTTCAGATCAGGTGGTATCAGATCTTAAGACTGATTAACCACACCTTTAGGAAGGTTATATTAGAATGCTTGATTGACAAAGCAAAGACTGCTTGTCTGAAAGGTGTTTGAACAACAAAAGGCTAATTATATGCTTGTTTTGCAAACTGATTATTTTTTGAGTTTGCAAAAGTAAAGGGGAAGATATTGATAGCTCAGTCTAGGAAGGACAAGAAGGAGAAGGGCTGAAGCCATTCCTCTATCCCAAGACCTCAAGGCAATCTTCGGAGCACAAGAGGTTTGTTGCGAAAGGTTGTTGAATAAGCTCTTTATTTTTCTTGTTGAAGTTTTTTTTGTTCATTGGCATAATGAAAACTTCTACAAGTGGATCCTCCAATCCTACTCTCTTCTCAAGACTCTTTGATGAAGACATGAAGCAATAATTGTCCACCATGATGGATATGGTGAGAGAAATGTATGAGGATGGAAGGTTGAGCAGCATACTTAGAAAGCAGTTGAATTCCATGAAGGAAGAGAAGCAGTTGCTTGCTAACAGACTGCAAGAAATGGAGAGGCAACTTTATATTGCAAATGTGAACCTGAAAAGGATGCATGAGTTGGAGTCACAATGCTTTGTTGCTAAAGGAGCCATAGTCAAGTACCAGCTTGAAGAAGAGGTAAGCCATTCCAGTTTGTCTTCAAATTCTTCTAAGAATGCTTATATTGGTTCTTTTGAAAAACATACTAGAGGCATATGTTCCAAGCTGATGTCCAAGATGGGCTATGAATGAAATGGCTTGGGAAAGCATTATTGAACCAATAATGTTTGAGGAAAGGCCTAAGTATTTGGGTCTTGGCTATGGACAGTCTTATGGAGAAAGTTCCAAAGCTGCCATGAAGGCCATTGAAATAGTCCCAAGAAGGGGTTTCATTGCAGGTCCTCTATCTCAAAAGTGTGAAGGTTGTATTCAAGACGAATGCAATAGCTTGAAATATCAGTTGTAGGATGCAAGTGTTAAGAAGCACACACTTGAACCAGAGAGTTGAGGAGACTCTAACAACCTTGAAGATATTGGTGGTGTTCCAAAGGGAGCCACTTCTTCATTTGCTTCACCTCCTCATGAAGGCAATAAAGGTGAAAGAGGCAGGTATAAATCTGGTTCTAAACACATTCCTTTTGATTTTGCAAAGCATGATGAATTTCCAACATATGTATGGGAAAAGAATTGCATGTTTCCTTTGTGGTTTGGATACCATCATGTTTCTAGATGTTGGAAGAGAATGGCCACATACAGGAAACTTTTGAAGGAAAGAAAGCAAGCAGCCAAAGGTTCATTGGACAAGGCAAATCATGATGTCAAGAGGATGCACATGCAATGCACTTACTATCATAAGCAAGGGAATCTTGCTGAAAGGTGTTGGACTCTGAATCCAGCAATGCTTCCACAAAAACTGAAGAAGAAGGTGGAAAGAGAAGATGGCAGAAATGGAAAGGAAGATTCCATGAATGATGTGTCTCAAGATGATTCACATATTGATGTTGATGTACAGACAAAGGAAGGACCTTTGAAATGGATTGGTAAGAAATGGTTAGAATTCTTATCCAATTAAAAATTGCATGCCTATGGATATGATGCATCTATTCGCATTTATGTGGTAATTGAATGCAAGTTGCAAGATTTTACCAAGAAGGTGAATGGAGAAGTTGAGTACGAAGCTCACTTTGTTGCTGCAACATCATATTTTATTTCAGCTTCGAAAGTACAATGTGCTTAAGCGAAAGTCGAAGGATGAAATGCATGCATGAAATGATGTGCACGAACACAGGTATGTTGATGTTTTCCTTGTTTTTGGGAACATCTGTATGTGATTGACTTGAAGGGTTGATTGAATGTTGTAAACATGCGTGTAAAGTTGGTTTGCTGGAGATAGTGATGAAATTGTTTCATCTTTTGAAAAGAATCTTAATGGTCTTTTTCTACATGCTTGACTTAAGGTTCATCTGTTTAAAGGCATGTTTTGTGGGCTTGTTAACTAGTCCATCATTTGTATGTAGATGTAAGACATGGAGGTGTTCACATGATGTGAAATCTGTTTCTTTTGTTGAAGCAGGAGTTTAGTCCATCCAGTTGTTGTCTATATGCCTAATGTTGTTAACAGTTGTTGTTGGCAGCTTGTCAAATAGGTACAAATAAAAGTTTTGTGGAGAAAATATACTTCACATCTGTTGAGCCACCTTGCATCAATGATCAAGGCAAAGAAGCTCAAAACTACCTTCTATGACCATTTTAGTAGAAGTTCTGCAGGAAGGCAAGGAGGAAGACAATTCTTCTCAGGAAGACCGGCCCATCTAAGAAGGGAAGTGGTCAGAAACTTTGGTTCAGAGGCACTATGCAAAGGCAAGTGTAGGGAGGCTGAAAGAAGAGGGTGAGTCAATCTCATTTACTTTTCATATTAGTATATTAGTCTTTTGGAGACCAAAAGTTCTTTTAGTGGGAAGGCGTGATCCAAAAATTGATCTTGAATAAATCTCCAAGTCTAAAAGACTTCATGCAAGAGGTAAAAGGTGCCAAATGGCACAAATCCTTTGTAAATCAGAGGAAAATGGAAATCACAAGATGCTCCTAGAAATAGTTTCATTGCAGAGATCTCTTCATTCTAAATCCAATGCAATTTGAACGGACCAAAACAGACTCCGAATGAAGGAGTTATTGTAAAATGAAAATTGCCCAATGTCCTTAGAAAAGGAGGCAATTTCATTAAATTTTGAACTATATTGAAAATTTTGATTTTAGTATAGGCTCACGAGCCAATCCATAGCTAACACATGGCAGGCCGGGATTGGGCCACATGGTCCTGTTTGATTGGTCAGAGAGAAAATATATGTGTTCCTTTAAAGAAATCGCATCACAGCCTTTTAGTGCATCGCAAGCATCCAAAGGGAGGACTTAAGCCAGGGGCATGAAGGTTTCGCGATAAGCGTTGTACGCTTTATCGCATCGCACATAACCAAAGGTGATGAACCATGGCCCATGGTACTGCAAAGGGCTGATGAGCGATATGCGATAAGCACCGATTGCCAATCGACGATCGGAGGAGCAGGGCCACAGACCCATGCCGATGCGATAGTGCGACTTGCGACTGCGATCGCCGATATCGGCGGATCGCAATTGGCGAACACAATGGAGCGAGGATAGACATATATGTATATACGAGTGATCCGATGGATCGGACCTGATAATATTATAAACCACATTGTATGGATCTTGAGATCCGTTAAACACCCTTTTTAATGTATTTTCGTAGTTTCGTTTGTTAAACGAAATACGAAGGAGAAAGAGCCATTGCAATAAGTGACAACGATTCCCAGGCAGACCCAATGGCACTATAAAGCAGGGTTATGAGAATTTCAAGTCCGAGAACTATGTTTTCTGTGGACTTTCTCGTGTTTTCACAACGTTCTCTATGTGAAAAGAGAATGACTATTACTAAGGATTCCAAGCGTCGGTCGCCCCTTTCGTTATAGAGATGATGGCCACCTCCCCTTTTGGCATTAAGGAATGATTGTATAATGCCTGGAAGAGGGATTCGAAGCGGACAGAGGTCGAGGAGACTGAGAGACGAGAACCTGAAAAGAATAGGCAGCACTGAGACATAATAAAAAGCATAGAGAGCAGTGAATTCAAAAAAAAAAAAGGCCGAGACAGAGGAAGCTCCAGAAGCTCAAAGAGGCTTGGACGCTGAGAATTTTCCAGGAGGGAAGTCTACAGCATGAAGTGAATGTGTGGGCAGAGTTGGAGCGCTGAGGAACCCATTGGGAAGCTCGGTGTGCCAGAGCGCTTGATAGGAGATAACCACCAGAGGTTGGAGAGGCAGAGCCAGAGCGCTTAATAGAGGGAAGCCACCAGAGGTTGGAGACAGTGCAAAAAAAATGCTTCAGTGAAGTATCAGACAGCAAAGATATTGAACGATCGAGCTATTGCTGATGTTGTTTTGAGTTGAAGACAGAAGAAGGAGTCCAGAGATAGTAAACAATTATGAGGGAGTCAAAGAAGCCAAAAGCTCAAAGGAGCTCAAAGAATTGACTGAAAGAATTAGTCCATAGAAGCCTAGATCTGTTTGCAGCTAAAGGAAAACCAGGGGTAAGATGGTATTTTGAGCCCATTGGTTCATTTGTAAACCATATGGAGTTGAGTCATGGACTTGTAAAAGAATTTAGCCATACTCCCAAAGAGCCTAATCAAGTTGATTAGAGCTCAAGGAGACGTAGCCCAAGATATCAGGGTGAACTCCATATTACATTGTTTTCTTATGTGTTTGCTTCTTTACTACTTTATTTAATGTTATATGCATTTATATATCAGTTTCAGCACATTGATTTGCAGCACATAATCGGTTGAAAACAAATAGAAGGATACACCTATAATTTCAAGCATTTCTTAATTCTGCACTGGTTAATCATTAAAGACTTGGGAATATTCAAGCTTTGGAAGTGGGAGAGATTCTTGTAAGCTAGACAAGAAGCCTAAGAGCCCCATTTTCAGATCAAGTAAGCTCAAAATTTGGCCAGGGCTAGTATATGTATGGTACTTGGTCTTAAGTTATGGCTTCAAAAAAAATCGACACCCTCGAGAAAAAATTCAATGAATTCGAAGCAACCACTGAAGACAAGCTCTCACAAGTATTGCAAACCATGACCAAGTATCATGAACCCATGGGGAACGAACACAGTATTGGCGCACACATAGAAGGAGAATCCAACCATCACATTCCTTTCCATTGAGGTCACCAATATTTGAGCCCCCAGACACCGAAGTTGGACATGTACAAATTTGATGGCTCTACCCCGACAGTATAGGTGGCACAACTAGAGAAATATTTCCACCTTAACAATATCTGGGTTGATGAAACTAAACTACATGTTGGATCTCTTTACTTAGAACAAGAGTGATGGAAGTGGTGGCAATGGCATCAGAAATGCTATCCAGTGAGGCCAACTTGGACCATGTTCTCAAAAGCCATATGTTACCGCTTTGATCGAGAAGCCCACTTTTTGGGTTGTTTGGCTAAGCTACAACAAATGGGTACAATCTAGGACTACATTGCAGTCTTAGAACAATTGGCCATCTAAACTGAGGGACTAGGAGATTACTTTTACTTGGAATGTTTCATCAATGGCCTAAAGGAAGCCATCTAAGCACATGTCTAAATGCATCACCCACCTACTTGGTTGGAGGCATGTCGTAAGGCCCTAGATGTAGAAGTCGCTTTAAATGCCCAATCCAATCATTCAAATTTCGTCACAAGAGAATGTCCCACACTCGCTACGTGCTCCACCCAAGCACTTAAGGTTCACAAATTGTCACCGACAGAAATGCTGAAAGAAGGAAACAAGGACTCCACTACTACTGTCATGACAAATACTCCCCGGGACATAAATGCAAGGAACTGAAATTCTTTCAAATTGATGCTACTGAAAATAGATTTGTCGATGAAAATCCATCTACTGAAGTGCTTGAGGAGGAAGAGGGTAACCCCAACCAACCATAGAGAATCATACGATAGCTTCGCTAAATGAGGCTGACATTTCTTCTCCCTAGACTCTCAAAATCAGAGGCATTATTAAACAATGACCAATAGTGGTGTTGATTGATAGTGGTAACACACATAACTTTATCATTAAGAGAGTAGTAGAAGTCTTTCGTTGTTTTGTTAGAGTGGTATCTAATTTCCAAGTCATCATTGTTGATGGGGGGACCATTAAATGTGAAGGATGTTGTGAAAATATTAAGCTTCGGATGAGGGATAATCATCTCAAAACCCACATGTTTTCCATTTAAATGGGCATTTGTGACATTATCCCTAGCATTGAATGGCTCCACACACTAGGCCCTATCACGATGGACTTCTAAGACTTATATATGAGCTTTCAGAAGAACCGCCACACTGATATACGACAGGGACTCCAGAAAAGTTCTCCTATTATCATCAGCTCTCATCGAATGGAGAAGCTTTTAAAAAGGGGTCATCATGGGATAGTAGCACAATTTAATGTCATCCATGCCATTGAATCCACCCCTGCTAGCATTCATCCTGATATGCAACATGTATTAGATCGCCACCAATGGGACTTTGACAAACCTAAGGAGCTCCCACCCTCTAGGGGTGAACATGATCATTGCATCCCTTTTCTTCTGGGTACCCAACCGCCAAATGTCTGCCCCTATCACGATCCTTTTGCACACAAGAATGAAATTGAAAAAATCATCAAGGAACTCCTCGAAGTCGTTGTACCAACACTTATTCATCTCCAGTGGCCATGGTTTTAAAGAAAGATGTTGAATGGCACATATGTACAAACTTTAGGGCCCTTAACAAGCTCACTATCAACGAAAAATTTCCTATTCCAGTAGTTGATGATCTACTTGATGAACTGCATGGTGCCAATTTTTTTACTAAGCTAGACCTTCGCTCAGGCTATCACCAAATAAGGATGAAGGAATTTGACATTCCCAAGACAGCCTTCCAAACTCATGAAGGTCATTATGAATTATTGGTCATCCCATTTGGTCTTTGTAATGCCCCATCCACTTTTCAGAGCCTCATGAAACACCTTCTAAAACGATATGTCATAAAATTTGTCCTCATTTTTTTATAACATTTTCAACTACATAATTACATGGGACACACACCTTCAACATCTTTACCATGTATTGTGATTGCTCTAAGATCACAAACTATTTGCAAAATTATCCAAGTGTTCCTTTGGTATGGAATAATAGTAATATTTCGGACAGGTCGTGAAGGAGGGTTGATCCAAAAAAGATTCAGGCAATGCAAGATTGGCCCCAACCAAAAAATTTGAGTAGTTTGAGGGGATTCTTAGGTCTCACAGGTTACTATCACAAATTTGTCAACAATTATGGATGCATTGCTTGGCCCCTCACTAATATCATCAAGAAAAAATCATTTATCTATACTAAAGCATCTCAGCAAGCCTTCTTCGCCCTCAAGCAGGCCATGTGCTCCACTCTAGTATTGACCCTACCAGACTTTAAAAAAACCTTTTATGATTGAATGTGATGCTTTAGGTACGGGCATTAGCGCAATATTAATGCAGGAAGGTAGACCATTGGACTTCACCAGTCAACAACTCAGTGGCAAGCATTTGGGTCAATCTACATATGAGAAAGAAATGGTGTCCATTTTACATGCAGTACACACTTGGTGATCGTACTTATTTGGGGTTTCATTTCCAAATCTGCATTGACCATCATAACCTAAAAGACTTCCTAGAGTAGTGTCTATCATCGCCACAACAAAATAAATGGCTCACAAAAATGTTGGGATATGACTATGAGATAATTTACAAGAAGGGGCGTGACAATGTAGTGGTTAATTCCTTATCACACCAATTTGAGGAAGAGGGTGCCCTTTTATCCCTCTCTCTACCTATACCAGATTGGATTGAAGAAGCCTGTCATGAATGGTTCTCCCACCCCTCTCTATCCATGACTCATTAATAGGCTATAAGCATATCCTAATTCCTCAAAGGATTACTCTTGGAAGGATGAGGTTCTTTGCTATAAGGATCGGGTAGTGCTATCCTCGACCTCCACCCTCAAAACCCGCACCTTGGATGAACTGCACTCCTCTCTTATTGCAAGACATTCAGGATTTCAAAAGACTTATGCATAAGCATACTGCTCTTTCTTTTAGACATGCATGAAGCATGACATTCTAACTTTTGTAGCTACATGTGAATTATTCCAGTGCAAAAAAAGGGAAACAAGCAATTTATCACGAACCTTACAACCTTTGCCACTCCCAGCTTTCGTCTGGACAAAGATTTCCATGGATTTCATTACAAGTCTCCCAAAGTCTGGTAACAAATCAGTCATCGTGGTGGTTGTTGATAGACTTTCCAAATATTCTCATTTTTGTGCTTTACCGCACCCATTTACCCCAACTTTGGTGGCTCAAGTTTTCATGGACCAAATATTCAAATTGCATGGCATGTCGACTTCCATTGTGTCTGATCAAGACCCCACTTTTACCAGCAAATTTTCACAGGAACTTTTCAAGCTACAAAGCACGCAACTCCAACTGAGTACAACTTATCGTCCCCAAACAAATGGTCAAACAAAAGTAGTCAACAAATGTTTGGAGACATATCTGCGATGCTTCACTTTCGATAAGCAGCATCAATGGGTACAGTGGATGTCGTTAGTTGAATGGTGGTATAACACTAACTACCATGAAGCCACCAAGATGATGCCATATGAAGCAGTGTACGACCAACTCTCGCCTTCACCGGCTTCTTATCTCCCAGGCTCTTCCAAAGTACAAGAAGTTGATCAGCTCCTATAGAACCTTACCGCCATGATCGCTCATCTCAAGCTAATCTACATCAAGCTCATAATCAAATGAAGCAACAGACCAATCAACACCATTCAGAGAAGTTATTTCAAGTAAGTGACCGAGTGTTCCTACAAATTCAACCTTAGAAGCAAACCTCTCTTAAAGATAAGGCATGCTAGAAACTAGCCCCAAAATTCTATGAGCCTTATCAGGTACTTTAGCATATAAGAGCAGTCGCTTACAAATTGGCCTTGCTGGCTACTTAAAAAATCCACCATGTCTTCCATATATCATGCCTCAAGAAAGTTGTGGAGAATAATTCCAAGGTTCAAACAAGTTTGCCATAATTGGATGAGGAAGGTTCATTTTGGCTCCAACCCGAACATGTCATCAATACTCGTGAAAGGCATCTTTGTGGCTGCACGATCAAGGAAGTCCTAATCAAGTGGAAAGACACCTTTCCAAAAGCTATGACCTAGGAACCAACCACTATTCTTCAGCGATTTCTACAACTTCATCCTTGAGGACAATGCTACTTTTAATGGGGGAGGGCATGTTAGGGCACAACCCTAACCCCTTTATTTATGTAATAAGCCAAAGGGGCCTCGTCAAAGTCATAGTTAGTTAGTTGAGTCAATAAATCTCGTAAGTGGTTATCCACATTAATAATAATTGTAAGTGGTGACCCACATTATAGAAAACAGACCACCATTAGTTGTAAATGGACCATAGTAATAAATAAATTGGTTAACTCGTATTAAGCAAGTTACCACTAGTAGTTATGGTTTTGGATGTCATAAAGCTATAAATAGTCTTAGATAGCAAGGGAAGAATCATTTATTTTTATTGTAATCAAGATCTTCCCTATTAGATGTTCCCCCCTCGAAGAGGCAAATGAAAATTGTATTATGCTTCTGAATAATAAAATATCTTTGTAGTTTGTCTCAATTCATGTGATATTTCTATGTTTCGAGCTATATTATTTCATATTTCTGGCATTTTAGTTCTCTTGCAGGTCAAATGCATAACAAAAGGCAAGTATGAAAATGTAATAATGTCTAGGGATCATTTATGGGGCCTATCCCAAGTGGCAAGTTCTCTTAAGGATATTAATGAGTGGATTGAGCAACATGATTGATAAGGGTCATAGTGATGACCTACATAATTTAAAAGTGTAAAGAATGACAAGTAATAAACTAGGAAAATGTTTAAAGGCTTGGATGATCAAGGATGAGAGTTTCCCACCTTTTGTCAAAGGAAATAGACTATGAACATTAATGAGAGAAATCCTAGCATGAAGTGTAAAAAGGAAATTTGATGGAAATTCTAGAAAAAGGTTGTGAGAAGGACTACGCACAAATTGACAAAAAGAAATGTATTAACTAATAGTGGGTGAATTTTGGGGAGGCAAGAGCGAGAAGGGTACTTTATGGCCCTAGTGGAAAAAGAAAGAGGAAATTTGCTTGGGGGTAGGGAACAACATCAAATAACCAAGCAAAGGTTTTATCCCTTTGGCAAGGACTGAACATAGAAATCTGAGAGGAATTCGAGTAGTATGAGACTCAATGATCACAGTCCAAAAGTGCCGCAATCTCTCCAAAAATCCAGAAGAAAATAAGTCATGAATCTTCCATCGAATTTGCATGTTATCCAAGAAATTTAATGTCCTCATAATTTATCATGTAAAGGGGACGAATAATCAAGCATCAAATGAGCAAGCCAACAAGTGTGTAAACCTTGGGCAAGGTTTCATAATAAATGACCAAGGTGAAACCTCCATTTCTCATATCCCATGAATATGCAAGGTGCGTGGATCACGCTTCTCTCATTAAATCAACAAATATAACTATGGGTTGGCAGGCCATTAATGATTTCCCCAAAGCCCAAGGCATTGTAAGATCTCAAAGGGCAAAACAATTATTTGTAGGACAACAAGGTTAACTGCTCTAGTTGGAAGCAACGACATGAAAATTTTATGCCAAAGGACATGTTGATTCCATTTCGAGTAGTATTAAAAGTTCGCTTCAGCTCAAGCATGGTAGGTACTCCTGATGCACTGGATAAGTTAATTTTGTAAGAAAGTGCGAGTAGAATGGCGGTAATAGGGACGACACTTAGAAAAAATCTGGCTTAGAAAATGAATGACAGCATTCAATACGTAGAGATCAAATATGGAGGTTGTTTGGATCACGACATGTATTATAAAGGGAGCTTACAAGAAGTTAGAATGTTGTTGGTTCAGGTTAGAGCCAAAGTAGTTGGCGCCATGGCATCTTCAGTTAGCAATGGTGATGGGAATGTAACAAAGGAACAGTTGGAGGAGGTTAAGATTTAATTGTTGGCTCTTGTTGTTAAGGTCAGTGATCAAATTATAATGGAGGATCGTTCTCATTATGTTTTGGTCTCTCATCAATTGGAGGATATATGTGGGGATGTAGAGCTTCTTCAACTCTCAGTGGAAAATTTGGCCACTAAGTTTGAAAATTAGACTAATAAGGTGGATAACATTGAGGTTTCAGTGGAAGCTAATAACCTTGGTGTCCTCAAAGATGTCTTTGGAATCAATGAAGCTCCTTCTCATAATGAACAGGTTGCTCAACAGGTTAATGAAGGCCCTGGAACGACACCAGCTTTCCCTCTACAGATGGAAATTAACAAGGAGGAAACAACGGAAAGAATCGATGTTGAAAAGGCAGGAAGCGGGTAGATATTTTTGTTTGATATATAATTTTTTTTTAATGTTATGTACGTAGTAATCTGTGGAGTCTTTTGGAGACTCTATGAGGTGACTATAGCTAAAACTAGGCAAGGGAGATAGCTAAAACTAGGCAAGGGAGATGCAGGTTTTTTTGTGAACAACTTTCTTTGATTGTAAAGGAGATGGCATGTTTTCCAATTAGATCAATATAAATCTACCCATTTCTTCAAAAAAAAAAAAACTAAAAATGGGTAAATTTGACTAATCTGTAGTCATTAATTACTTCATGAGTGGATAGATGATATATGGATACTCCATATAAACAACTTATTGATTTTGTGACATTAGTATTACAAGAAATTATTGCTAAGCGTACCAAGCATATAAAACCTTTTGGTGCATGATAATGGTAGTAGTGGTTCAAGTTCTTCTAATTCTAAATCAAAGATAGTGTTCACAAGCCAAAGTGAAAGGGAATAATATCTAGCCCAACTTAAAGAAGGGTGAATCTACGATAAAAGAGATCAAATGATATTGAGATGGGAACTTAATGAGATAAGCAAACATTTTTTAGGATGAATAATGATAATTACCTCTAACAGCCTCAGGTTGATTTTTCATGTAAATAAGATAAGACCAAGGTCATGGGACACAAATTCCAAGTTGAATGTTGGGAAAAATACTTTAGTGGGCATCACTTGTGATTAATTAATGACTATGGAAATTGGAAAAGGCAAAGAGCCAATAATTGGCATTTATTTATTAAAATAAAGGAAAATAGGAGAAAAGGAAGGTGAAGAGACACATATTTGCATGCTAAGGAAATTAGAGGGAAAATGAAGGAAATAGAGGCTTCAATGATAAAAAGGCTTTTGAGTATCAGATCACTACTTTTTGTCAATTCATTTTTGGAGCTCTCATTTCATTCTCTCATTCTATCATACCCTTGCACACTTATAGCATTCATGGAGCATGCTTGGAGCACTCTAGTATTCACTGGAATTTGGAGAAAGAAGGCAAAGGACAACAAGGAGCACAAGGAAACAATTGGATCAACAACTACTGTTGGATTGCTTTGCAGGTAACGGGTTGCATGTGTGAGTTCCTTGATGATTTTTGGATGCATGGTATGTGCATGAGATTCTCTGGTTATGTGTTGTCATTGACATGGAGATTTGCATGGATTAACAATGGTTTTGGCCTTGCCTTGCCATTTCTTGCATAGCCATGGTGTTTTGGGTTTCCCACTTGTTCTTCTTCTGATTGGTTCCCATGTTCCTTATGGTTGTGGGTTGAAACAAATGATCTAGAAGCCCTCAAATAAATTGGGTTGAGTTACTAGTTCCTAGAGACATTGGTTGGGACAAATGCTTTGGAGCCCTTGGTGGGTTGAGTTACTATTCATTGGAGCCACAATTAGAACAAATGCTCTGGAGCCCTGGAACGCTATTGGTTGAGATATTAGTTCCTAGAGCCCTAGGCAACTTGGGTAGAGACTGATCTGGTTAATGTTAGTGATTTCTGAACCATAGAGGTGCAACCATTATGGTTGAGGGTTGAGGTGGTTTGGCCTTTGGAAGCCCTGGTTGGTTTTGTCTTTGTTTACTCCATGAGATCACACATTCATGATTAGAATATGGCACAGGGGTGATTAGATGAAAGAGAGATTTGGTTCAACCCAATTTATGGTTGGGTGGTACGTGGAAGTCCCTAACTTGGTTGGTATTTTTCATATATTAATAAGAGTTATTTCCTACTATGGTTTATGAATACTTGTATTGGTTATCATGTTGACATTATGGATGAGTTGACATGGTTTCTATGTTGGTTATGTTATGTAATCTACTTATGGATCTTGACATGTTTTAATAACTTATTGAATGGTTGATGGATGTATGGACTAACAAGTGCTATTACAGCTAGCTAGAGAGGGCTCAGAGCCTTCTTGGTGATTCTCGATTGGAGACTATCAGTTTATGATCAAATATGCATTCATGACCTTTAGCTTACATGTTTTTCATATGTTTGATGAAATGTTTGTCTTGTATTAGGCATTCTAGGTCAAGTTCTTGCTTCAAGTTTGAATGTTTAGCATTGTCGTCATGTAGATTATGATTCTAGAAAGTTATAGGAAATTCTGGGTAGTGATCTGGAGGCTGGCCTAAAAATGTGGCACTAATCATGGGACTGCATGCTTAGATCTGAAGACTTTAGGTCATAACATCATGGATGAAGGCTTTTTAATGTGGTTGGAGGCCTATAATCACACCCTTGCCTTGTTATGCATGCGATTGGGGTGCTAGGTTAGAGAAACATGGTTCCAGCTTAGGGATTGATCACCTAGGTTGGTTGTTCTACTCTTGAGTGATCGGTAGTCCCTGTAGGATGTCAGTATGTGTTCAGTTTGTAGGCCCCACTTCCTCAATTGGAACTTGGAGGTCGGGTCATGTCATAGTGACACTCGTCTCATGTTTACCCTAACGATCTTGTGAACTTGGGTAAATGTGGGAGGAGGCGTTACAGGGTAGAAAGAGAGAGGTTTTCGTTCTCTTTGGGTGATATTTGATACGAATGGGTGGTATCAAAGCTTCTAGGTTTAAACACTTGGACTGGATGGGCTAGATGTGATTGTTATGCATGCATGTTAGTTGTCGATATGTTTGCTATGCATGCATTGTGATGGTCATTGTTGCAGTTTTGTGTCATCCTAATGATGTTGGTATGTTATGAGGTTGATATTAATGATGTTGATCTGTTAGTGTCAATATGTATATATATTGTGCTAATATGGATTGGTTTGTGCAAATGAGATAACCTCCCCTAAAACACACTAAGGTATGCTTGATGTGTTTATACTTGGTTTATCTAACATGGTATGTTTGCAGTAAGTATAAGATCAGAGACGACGAGCAAAATGGTGGATTATAGTTCACGTGACTCCCCTTATAGATCAATTGAGAAACAAGGATATGAGTACTCTCCTAATATAGTAGACATATTGAGAAGTTTAAAAGCAGAAATCAAAAGTTGTAAGGCGCATAATGATAGGATCATTCAGTCATAAGAAAGACTTGCTAGAGCTCAGGAAAAGCAAGCAGAAGTTAATATTGCAATGATCCTTTAGAGTTTATAAAATTTGTAGAGATAGGGACAGCCAAGAATTAACCATGGATAGGAGGAAAAGACTAATGGGGCATATGGTAGCAGGTCTCACAGAGGGGACAAGTCAGATAGGAATGATACAGTCAAAGGTGGCAGATGGTTGGATACACCTGACAAGAGAGGTAGCGGTTATGGGTTCTATTCTAGTTTTGGATCAAAGAGACATCATGGTCATCACCGTTATCATCATTATAGGAGGAGTGAAAAGAATTACTTGCCATATGAGTTTAAGAAAGCCAAGCCCCCTACATTTGATTGAGAGTTGAAGAAACTGGAAGATACAGAAGCATGGATACTTAAGATGAAGAAGTTCTTTGAGCTACATGATTATACAGAGAATATGAAGGCTAGGATAGTTATTTTCAGTCCCAAAGGGAAAGAAAATATTTGGTGGGAAGATAAGAAGCATGTCATAGGTATCAAGACAAAGGAGTTGAGTTGGCATGAGCTTAAGAGACTTTTCAGAAAGAAGTACTTGTCCAAGAGATATTACGTTGGAAAGGCCAAGGAGTGTTATGAGTTGAAGATGGGTACTATGGCAGATGAAGAGTATGTGACTACGTTTATGGAGTTGTTGAGGTATGTACTATATCTTAAGGATGAGAAGACAAAGGTTTAAATATTAATTGATGGGTTGTCTTTAGCATTTACGGATCAAATTGAGTATGATGAGACTCGATCATTGGAGGAAGTTATTGGGAAGTTGAAGCAATGTTATGAACAATATAAGTGTATATTTGAGCCTAAGCAGGATGGGAAAGGTAATGATAAGACTAAAGGAAAGTGGTATAAGAAGCAAGGAAGACCTCAAGATGTAGGTAACAAGGAGAATTCAACATCGTACAAGAAGTTAAATGTATTTTACAAAGGACGTGGGTATCAACCTAAGGAGTAGAATAAGGGTGATGGCATGAACCCTTTTCAATGTTGGAATTGTGGAGGAGAGCATCATACGAGAGATTTTCCACATCATCAGGCTAAGATTTATAGTGCCTAGGAGGCCTAAACAATTGAAGATGTTGGGCAGAGTATTCCTCGGATTTATGCAGTAGTGGATAATAGGAATATTGATCATCAGACATCCATTATTGAGATTGAAGGTAAGCTTTGTGATAAATTTATTTCCATTTTGATTGACCCTAGATCTAATTATAGTTATATTAGCCTTGACCTGGTGGATAAGTGTTTCTTGAATAAAGAAGTGCATGCAGAGTCTTGGTTGGTGCAGCTGGCTACAGGAACCAAGAAAAGAGTTCATCATTAGGTGAGATCTTGTGCATTTGATTTGAATGTTATGCCTACTTCAGCACATCTAAATGTGCTTCCTTTGGGTTTGTACAATATGCTTTTGGGAATGATGAGACTCAGTCATTGGAGGAAGTTATTGGGAAGTTGAAGCATTGCTATGAACAGTATAAGTGTATATTTGAGCCTAAGCGGGATTGGAAAGGTAATGATAAGACTAAAGGAAAGTGGTATAAGAAGCAAGGAAGACCTCAGGATGCAGGTAACAAGGAGAATGCAACATTGTACAAGAAGTTAAATGTAGTTTACAAAGGATGTGGGTATCAACCTAAGGAGCAGAATAAGGGTGATGGCAGGAACCCTTTTCAATGTTGGAATTGTGGAGGAGATCATCACAGGAGAGATTTTCCACATCATCAGGCTCAGATTTATAGTGCTTAGGAGGCATAAACAATTGAAGATGTTGGGTAGAGTATTCCTCGGATTTATGCAGTAGTGGATAATAGGAATATTGATCATCATGCATCCATTATTGAGATTGAAGGTAAGCTTTGTGATCAATTTTTTCCATTTTGATTGACCTTAGATCTAATTATAGCTATATCAATCTTGACCTGGTGGATAAGTGTTTCTTGAATAAAGAAGTGCATGCAGAGTCTTGGTTGGTGCAGTTGGCTACAGAGACCAAGAAAATAGTTCATCATTGGGTGAGATGTTGTGCATTTGAGTTGAATTATGCCTACTTCAGCATATCTAAATGTGCTTCCTTTGGGTTCGTACAATATGCTTTTAGGAATGGATTGGTTTTACATTCACATGACTAAGGTAGATTTCTATGATAAGGCTATTGAGTGCCTCGATGATGATGGAGAGAGGAGAATTTTACAGGTCAAGAAGACGCCTACATCAGTGAGAATGGTTACAACTATGCAGGTAAAGCACAGTAGTTGGAAGGGATGTGTATTGTTTGCAGTTCATATTTCTAGTGACAAAGGGAAGGATGTTGAGGGTCTTGAAGTCTTGAAGAGGTATCCTACTTTACAATAGTTTCAGGATGTGTTTCCAGCAAAGATTTTAGAGTTGCCACCTCATGGGGAAGTGGAATTTTCTATTGAGTTGATGTCGAGAGTAGCACCACCATCAAAGGCACCTTACATGATGAGCACTCTAGAGTTGGTGGAATTGAAGTTGCAACTTAAGAAAATGCTTGATAAGGGATATATTAGGCCAACTTTGTCACCTTGGGGTGCATCAATGTTGTTTGTAAAGAAGGATGGTCCTCTCAGGTTCCATTTGGTCTTACTAATGCTCCAACTACTTTCATGTGTTTGATGAACAATGTGTTGTGTCCTTATTTGGATAATTTTGTGATAGTATTCATTGATGATATATTGATAAATTCTAAGAATGAGGAAGAGCATGCAAAGCACCTAGCAACAGCGTTAAGATTGTTGAGAGAGAAGAAGTATGCCAAGCTTAGTAAGCACAATTTCTTTCACACCGAAGTTCACTACTTGGGACATGTTGTTTCCAAGGAAGGTATAACAGTAGACTCGAAAAAGATTAAAGCTACCATGGAGTGGCCAACTCCTAGTAATGTGGATGAGGTCAGATCATTCATGGGACTAGCAAGTTATTACAGGAGGTTCATTGATAACTTCTCACGTATTTTATGTCCTATTACATCTTTGCAGCATAAAGGAAATAAGTTTGAATGGGCTGAGGAGTGTGCAACTAGTTTTGAGAAATTGAAGCATTTGCCTACAAATTCTCTGATCTTGAATATTTCAGATCCTGACGAGGAGTTTGTGGCATGTACAAATGCTTGCAAGAGAGGACTTGGTGGAGTCTTGATGAAGGAAGGACAGGTGGTATGCTATGATTCAAGGAAGATGAATGAGCACGAGTAGAATCATGTGACTCACGATCTTGAGTTGGCAACTATCATTCATGCCTTGAAGATGTGGAGACAATACCTTCTTGGCAATAGGTTTATTATGATGAGTGATCACAATGGGCTGAGGTATTTGTTTGACCAACCCAATCTAAATCCTAAGAAAGTTATATGGTTGGCTACCCTCAGTGAGTTTGACTTTGAAATCAGGTACATTAAGGGCAAAGAGAATCGGGTTACGTATGCTCTTAGTAGGAGAGTGCAGGTGAATCATACTGCAACAGTGAGTTCGTATGGGACAAACTTGTAGAAGTGAATCTTGCGAGCAGGACAACATGATGATAGGTATCAACAATTGAGGCATAGGTTACAACAGCAAGGTGAAGGTGATAGGGATGAGGAATATCATATCACAGTAGATGGCTTGGTTAGATTCAGGGACATGATTTATATGTTGGATAACAATGAACTCAAGAAACTTATCTTGAGGGAGTTTCATGTCAAGTCGTATTTAGGTGACCTAGATTATCAGAAGACATTGACAACAACTAAGAAGTTCTATCATTGGCCAAACTTGAAGAAAGAGGTGGTTGATTTTTTTGTGAGATGTTTGGACTGTCAGAAGGTAAAAGCAAAGTGTAAGCATCTTGCTAGTTTGTTGTAGTTGATTTTGATTTCAGAGTGGAAGTGGGAGGTAACTTCCATGGACTTCATTACAGGTTTTCCGAGGACATCAAGAAAACATGATTCCATCATAGTTGTGATTGAAAGATTAAGTAAGGTAGCTCACTTCATTGTAATTAAGTCTACTAATTCAGCTAGTGAGGTAACTCAGATCTTTATCAGGGAGATAGTGAGATTGCATGGTGTTCCCGAGAATATCATATAAGATAGAGATTCCAAGCTCACTTCTTGATTTTGGAAGGAGTTATTTGTAGGTTTGGGGACATAGTTGAATTTCAATACAACTTATCATTTACAAATGGATGGACAGAGAGAGAAGGTTAACAGGATTCTTGAGGACATGTTGAGGATGTATGTCATGCATCAACAAAGGAAGTGGGAATAGTATCTTCCATAAGTAGAGTTTGAATATAATAATAGGTATTAGGAGTCCGTGAAGATGAGTCCATTTGATGTTCTTTATAGGTGAAGTTGTAATACTCCCATCAGCTGGAGTGATCCAGTGAACAGGGTATTGATTGGACCGGATATGTTGGTAGAGATGGAATAGGAAATGTAGGTTATCGAGAGGAATTTGAAGTAGCACAGGACAAGCAGAAGAGTTATGCAGATCAACACATGGAATTCAAGGAGTTTCAGGTTGGGGAGCATGTGTACTTGTGCATCAAGCCCAAGAATGGCTCATTTAGGATTGGATCATGTGCCAAACTAGAACCTCATTATTGCAGGTCTTTTGAGATTCTTGAGAGGATTGGACCAGTGGCCTACAGACTTGCACTACCTACGTTAATGAAATTCCACAACGTTTTCCATGTTTCATTGCTTAAGAGATATGTGTAGTATGTTGATCATGTGATTGGTTGGCCTATATTGCCGGTGGAACGATAGGGAGAATTCTAGCTAAAACCACAATGCATATTGCAACGAAAACAACTCATGCTCCGAAACAAAGAAATCGAGTAGGTTAAAGTGTAGTGGAAGCACTTTAGGCCCAATGAAGCTACATGGGAGATGGTTGATTAGATGTGGGCTTTATATCCTTCATTATTGGTTGGTTCAAGCAAATGAGTTTTTGGTATATGTATATGTATATGGATGTTGTAAATATCACAATGAGTTGTGTTATAAAGCTCCAATAAGTGATATGTTTGTTTTGTTTTCAGCAAGATGTCATTGTAAACACTGCATTGAGTTGTGTTATAAAGATCCATGGTCAGTATGTTTTGTTTTAGTGGTTTTATGGTCATAGGTGTCATAGAACACCGAGGATAGTGTTCCCCTAAGGTGGAGGGGTTTGTAATAGCCTTTAGCTGATTTTCCATGCAAATAAAATAATACCAAGGTCACGGTACACGTATTCCAAGCTAAATGTTGGGAAAAATACTTTAGTGACCATCACTTGTGATTAATTAATGGCTATGAAAATTGGCAAAGGCATTGGGAAAGGAAAAGAGGCAATAATTGGCATTTATTAATGAAAATAAAGGAAAATGGGAGAAAAGGAAGGTGAAGAGACGCAGGTTTGCATGCAATGGAAATTAGAGGGAAAATGAAGAAAATAGAGGCCTTAATGATACAAAGGCTTCTAAGGATTAGATCATAGCTTTTTGTCAGTTTTGTTTTGGAGCTCTCATTTCATTCTCTCATACTCTCATACTCTTGCACACTTAGAGCATTCGTGGAGCATGCTTGGAGCACTCTAGTATTCACTAGGATTTGGAGAAAGAAGGTGAAGGAAAGTAGGGAGTGTAAGGAAACATCTGGATCAACAACTATAACTGGATTGCTTTATAGGTAATGGGTTGCATGTGTGAATTCCCTGCTAATTGTTTTATGCATGGTATATGCATGTGATTCTCTAGTTATGTGTTGTCATTAGCATGGATATTTTCCCAGATTGACAATGGTTTTAGCCTTGGCTTGCCATTTCCTGGATAACCATGGTGTTGTGAGTTTCCCACTTTTTTTTCCCTCATTGGTGGTCATGTTCCTTATCGTTATGGGTTAGAGCAAGCACTCTGGAATCCCTAGAACAACTTGGGTTGAGTTACTAGTTCCTAGAGCCGTTGGTTGGGACAAACGCTTTGGAGCCCTTCATGGGTTGAATTACTAGTCCCTGGAGCCGCAATTGGAACAAATTCTCTCGAGCCCTAGAAGGTTGTGGGTTGAGTTATTAGTTCTTGGAGCCCTTGACACCTTGGGTAGAGACCGATCTAGTTGATGTTGGTGATTTTTAGACCGTAGAGGTGGAATCACTGTGGTTGAGGGTTGAGGTGGTTTGGCCTATAAAATCCCCGGTTGGTTTTGTCTTGGTTTATTCCATGAGATCCCACATTCATGCTTGGAATAATGCATGAGGGTGATTGGCTGAAAGAGAGATTTGGTTCAACCCAATCTATGGTTAGGTGGTATGTGGAAGTCCTTGACCTGGTTGGGATTTTCATATATTAATAAGAGTTACTTCCTACTATGATTTATGAATACTTTTACTAGTTAGCAAGTTGACATTATGGCTAAGTTGTCATGGTTTCTACGTTGGTTAATTCTTGGTCATATGTTGGTTATGTGATGTATTTCTATGGCTCTTGACATGTTTTAAAAGTTATTGAACGGTTGATGGATGTATGGATTAACAAGTGTTATTGCAGCAAGCTAGAGAGGGCTTGGAGCCTTCTTGGTGATTCTCAGATGGAGACTGTTAGTTTATGATCAGATATGCATTCAAGACATGTAGCTTACATGTTTTTTGTGTGTTTAACTAAATGCTTTTCTTGGATTAGGAAATCTAGGTCAAATTCTTGCTTCAAGTTTGAATGTTTTCCATTGTAGCATGTATATTATAATTATGGAAAGTTACAGGAAATTTTGGGCAGTGGTTTGGAGGCTGGCATGAAAAGGTGGCACATATCTTGGTACTACATGCTCATATATGAAGAATTTAGGCCATAACCACATGGATGGAGACTTGTGTGTGCGGTTGGAGGCATATAACCGCACCCTTGCCTTGTTATGCATGTAGTTGGGGTGCTAGGTCAGAGAAACAAGGTTCCAGCTCAGGGGTTGATCACCTGGGCTGGTTATTCAACTCCTGAGTGATCTGTAGCCCTATAGGATGTCAATATTTGTTCAGTTTGTAGGCCCTACTTCCTTAATTGGAACTTGGAGGTCAAGTCATGTCATAGTGACACTCGTCTCAAGTTTACCCTGGTGAGCTTGTAAGATTGGGTAAGTGTGGGAGGAGGCATTACATTACCGAGTGATGGATAATTCACCATGGATCAACACAATCCCTTTGTGCAAGTGAAGTAAGCATGATATAAAACTTAAACCATGGTGACCCAGTGTTAATGTGCTATTGCATATAGCGGTCATGGAATGGGTGAGAAAAATATGTAAATTGATGTAAAAATCGATGGATTTTAATAATTTAAGGAAAGATGGTAATGCCAGTAATAGCCTAGTGATGAATTGTAGTAAATTTCCCTAGGTAAGAAAGAATGCATTACTAAAGATTAAGGGTCAAAATGATGAGGGTTACTTGAAAGTTTGATAATGTACTTAATAGAGGAAAATATGTGAATACTTGAGCACACTGATGAGATGACTATCCCTACCAAGTAAATTTTCAACTTACTTATTGGAAGAATAAGAAGTGATGATCTAGCCCTAATTGATGTGCATAACCAAAATAGATCCTAGATGGATGTTTAATGATATTGTTTCATTAAATGAAATAGATGATATTCGTTGTTTATGCGTGTTAATGAATTTGTTTGATGAAACATGATAAGAACAACTACGGTTTTGTTTCTCTCCATATGATATGGGTTGAGATGATTATCATCTTTATGATGTTAAGCTATGTCGTTATATTAACAAGTGGTTCTATTTATTATGTTAATGTAATGCTATATCTTTGATAAAGATATGTTAATGTGTAATATTATGAGTAATTTTTGTGATTTTATGGCATATGGTAATTGCATGTAGTTTTAATGATAAGATACATAATGATGGCATGCATGATCATACAATTCCTTACTATTCATGATGTTGTGATAATGGTGATGATGTATTCTCATGATGACATGCAATAATTAACACGTGGAATATTTTCTATGATAGTATGATATTATAACTAACGCATTGGTTGTATGTTGAGAGGTGGTGATTGGCAAGAGAATCACCAATGGGCCAAGAGGGTCAGTTTATTTGATGATTTTGTAGGAGCCCATACCCATGAGAGAGAATATGTAACACCTCATGGGCTAGGGACAAACTCAATCAAGTATTGTTGTCAATGTTTCTTTTTCCTTGTATAACTCTTGATGAATTATGGGACCATCTTGAGAAGGTCGAGTGTCTGATATTGGAGTTGTGATGTCGAAGTCCAGAAGTGGGTGTGGGACTTCGATGCCTAGGTTTGTGCTACATAGGAGTTGTAGAGGGATTTTATGCCAACCTTTCCAGATGATTAGGGTACGTGAGTACAAAATTGGATGCTTTCCTTGGGGAAAATGAAGTTTGAGCCTTCGGACTCTAGTATAGACCAATGGGGCTTTAAGCTTAGTTCCCAATGTTGGAAAAGAAGAGCTTGTGTAACAATGTTGGGTTAAACGTCATGTAATAAAGTTAATAAATGGAAAATAAGACCAAGGTCATGGGACATGTATTCCAAGTTGAATTTTGGGAAAAACATAGCGATGGGGATCATTGGTGACTAATTAATGGCTATGGAAATTGGCAAAGGCATTGGAAAAGGAAAAGTGGCATTAATTTGCATTTTATTTGTGAAATAATCAAAAATAGGAGAAAAGGAAGGTGAAAGGTCACAAAACTTCATGAGGAGGAAATTGAAGGAAAAATGAAGGAAAATGAAGAAAATAGAGGTCTTAATGATAAAAAGGCTTATGAGTATCATTTCATAACCTTTTTCAGTTTTAGCTTGGAGCTTTCTCTCTATTCTCTCTCTCTCATACTCTTGCACACTTAGTGTTTTCTTGGAGCATTCTTGGAGCACTTTGGCACACATTGGATTTGGAGGAAGAAGGCAAAGGAAAGCAAGAAAGCGTAAGGGAATAGGTGGATCAACAACTACAACTGGATTGTTTTGCAGGTAACAGGTTGCATGTGTGATTTCCTTGCTAATTTATGGACGCATGTTATATGCATGTGATTATCTGGTTATATTTTGTCATTAGAATCGATGATTTCCTAGAATGACAGTGGTTTTAGCCTTGCCTTGCCATTTCCTGGATAACCATGGCATTGTGGGTTTTTCCACTTGTTTGTTTTCTGGTTGGTGCTCATAATTTCTTATGGTTGTGGGTTGGAACAAATGCTCTGGAAGCCCTGGAACAACTTGGGTTGAGTTACTAGTCCTAGAGCCTAGGTTGGACAAATGCTCTGAACCCCTTGGTGGGTTGAGTTACTAGTCCTGGAGGAGGATTGGACAAATTCTCTAGAGCCCTGGAAGGATGTGGGTTGAGTTGCTAGTTCTTAGAGCCCTAGACAACTTGGGTAGAGATTGGTCTAGTTGGTGTTGGTGATGTTCGACTGTGAGGTGGAATCACTAGTTGAGGGTTGAGGTGGTTTGGCCTCTGGAAGCCTTGGTTTGGTTTGTCTTAGTTTATTCCATAAGATCCCACATTCACGCTTGGAATATGGCGCGGGGGTGATTAGCTGAAAGAGAGATTTGGTTCAACCCAATCTATGGTCGGGTGGTACATGGAAGTCCCTTACTTGGTTGGATTTTGCATGTGTTAATAAGAGCTCTTTTAATATTGTATTTTATGAGTACTTGTACTTGATATTATGTGGCTTTGGTTGTTTTTTCATGGTTTATATGTTTTCCATTTGTTGGTTATATGTTGGTCATATGATGTATATTGCCTATGACTCTTAATATGTTTTGATTACTTAATGAATGGTTAATGAATGCATGAGCTAACAAATGTTATTGAAGTTATTATGAGAGTGCATTAGAGCTTCTTGGTGATTCTTAGATAAGATTCAGACCCCTATGTTCAAATATGCATTCATGATCTGTAGAATGAATGTTCACCATATGTTTGACGAAATGAATGTCGTGGTTAGGCCTGGATAGGTCAAATATTTGATCAAGTTTTGTATGAATGGATTTGTCTTGATGTCATTACTGATTTTGGAAGGTCTCACTAAGTTCTATGAAGTGGTCTGGAGGCTAGCTTGAAATGGTGTCCTAGAATCTAGGAACGTACCCTTTGAGTTGGAGAAATTAGGCTACAAATGCATGGATACAGTGTTATGCATGTAGTTGGAGGTTTCCAACCACATGGATGCCTTGTTGTGGGAGTGATTGTGGACCCAAGGCTGAGAAAAAAGAGGTTTAGCTTAGGGTTTTACCACTTGGGGTGGTTGTTCAGCCCCTGAGTGACCTGTAGCCATGTGGGATGTGGTGAGTTGTTAGTTTGTCGTCAGTAGTGGAGTCGGCTTTCTTAATTGGATCTAGGAATTTAGGTCAAGTCATAGTAGCTCTCCCTCTCATGTTTACCCCGACAGGACGGTGAAATTGGGTAAATGTGGGAGTGGTGGTTATAGATTGGTATCAAAGCTCTCATGTTCAACACTTGGACCAGATCAACGTAATGTGTTTGTAATGCATGCATGTTCATTGTTTATGTTTTTGTTATGCATGCATCATGATGGTCATTGTTGCAGTTGTGTCATCATGTAGAGGTTGATGATGTTGATGTTAAGATGATCGATATGTTGATTTCATTATATATACATTTATCATGATAATCTAGATTGATCTTGTAGATGAGATATCATCCCTTGAACTTCATTGAGGTATGTTGATTATGTTTGAATTTGGTTTATCGGACATGGTGTGTTTGCAGGAAGTAGAGGATCAAAGATGACAAGCAAAATGGTGGACTACAGTTCACATGATTCTCCCTACAAATCAGATGAACAAAATGGTGATGATTACTCCCGTGACATAGCAGATACATTAAGAAGTTTGGAAGCAGAGATCATAAGTTGTAAGACACATAATGACAGGATCATTCAGTCACGAGAAAGACTTGCTAGGGCACGGGAGAAGCAAGCGGAAGTTAATGCAATGATACTTCATAGTTTATTAGATTTGCAAAGACGGGACCACTTAGGATCAGTCATGGATAGGAGGAAACAACCAATGGGGCATATGGAAACAAGTCTCAATCAGGACACAGGTTGGATAGAGAAGATACAATCAAAGATGGCATATTTCTAGATACACCTGACCGGAGGGGTAGTGATCATGGGTTCTATCCTAGTTCTGGTTCAGAGAGACAACATAGTCATCACTGTTACCATTCGTTTAGGAGTGAGAAGTAGTACTTGCCAGAGGAGTTGAAGAAAGCAGAGCCTCCTACATTTGATGGAGAGACGAAGAAGTCACAAGATGCAAAAGCTTGTTTGCTTGGGATGAATATGTTTTTCAAATTAGATACTTTCAGTCTTAAGGGAAAAGCAAACATTTAGTGGGAAGATGTGAAGAATCTCAGAGGCATTCAAGAAGAGGAGCTGACTTGGAGTGAGTTTGAGAGACTTTTTAGGAAGAAGTATCTATCTGAAAGATACTATGATGATAGGGCAAAGGAATTCTATGAGTTGAAGATGGGATCTGTGACCGATGAGGAGTATACTAGAAGATTCTTGGAGTTATTGAGATATGTATCTTATCTTAAGGAGGTGAAAGCAAATATTCAAAGGTTCATCAGTGGGTTGTCAGTGTCATTCAAAGATGTGATTGAGTTTGACGAGCCTAGATCGTTGGAGGAAGCCATCAAAAAGTTGAAGCATTGTTATGAGTAATTGAAGCACAAGACTGAATCTAAACAGGATTATAAGGGTAATGACAAGACTAAGGGAAAGTGGGATAAGAAGCGAGGAAGACTACAAGATACAGGTAACAAAGAGAATGCGGCGCTGCATAAGAAGTTCAATACAACTAACAGAGGACAAGGATTTTAGTCTGAGGAGAAGAACAAGGGTGAGGGCAAGAAGCCTTTGTAATGTTGGACTTGTGGTCGAGAGCATCATAGGAGAGATTGTCCACAACATCAGGGTGGCAGACCACATATTTACAGTTCTCAGGAGGCACAAACAATTGGGGATGTTGGACAAAGTATTCCTCGGGTTTATATAGCATTAGATAATAGGTAGGCTGGTCATCAAACATCTATTATCAAGATGGAAGGTAAGATTTGTGATCAAGTTGTTTCTATTTTGATTGATCCTAGATCCAACTATAGTTATATTAGTCCTGACTTGGTGGATAAGTGTGGTTTGAATAAAGAAGTGCATGCAAAGTCTTGGTTGGTGCAATTGGCTACAAGTACCAAGAAAAGAGTTCATTATTGGGTAAGCTCTTGTTCATTTGAGTTGAACGACATGTCTACATTAGCACATCTAAATATACTTCCATTGGGATCGTACAGCATGTTGTTGGGTATGGATTAGTTGTACATTCACAGGACTAAGCTAGATTGCTATGATAAGGCTATTGAGTGCTTGGATGATGATGGAGAGAAGAGAATATTGCAGGGTAAGAGGAAGCCTACATCAATGAGAGTGGTCACAGTTATGCAGGCAAAGCTTAGTAGTAGGAAAGGGTGTGTATTATTTGCAATTCATATTTCTAGTAACAAATGTAAGGATGTTCAGGATGTATATGTCTTGAAGAGGTATATGATTTTGCAGCAGTTTTAGGATTTATTTTCAACAGAGATCTCAGACTTACTGCCTCATTGGGAAGTGGACTTTTTTATTGAGTTGATCTCGGGAGCAACATCAACATCAAAGGCACCATATAGGATGAGCACTCTAGAGTCAATGGAATTAAAGTTGCAGTTGAATGAAATGCTTTACAAGGGATACATTAGGCCAAGTGTGTCACCTTGGGGTGCACCCATGTTGTTTGTGAGGAAGAAGGACGGTACTCTTAGGTTGTGTATTGATAGGCAGTTGAATAAGGTGAAGATTAAGAACAAGTATCCTTTGTCGAGGATTGATTACTTATTTGATCCGTTGAAGGGAGCAACATTGTTCTTAAAGATTAATTTGAGATCATGATATCATCAAGTACACATCAAAGAAGAGGACATCTACAAGACTGCTTTTCGAACCAAGTATGGGCATTATGAGTTTGTTGTGGTTCCTTTTGGTTTGACTAATGCTCCAACAACTTTCTAGGGTTTGATGAATAATGTGTTGTGTCCTTATCTAAATGAGTTTGTGATAGTATTCATTGATGACATCTTGATATGTTCTAAGAATGAGGAAGAGCATGCAAAACACTTAGCCACAATGTGGAGATTGCTAAAAGGGCATTAGTTATATGCCAAACTTAGTCAATGCAGTTTCTTTCAGAAAGAAGTTCATTATTTGGGACACGTGGTTTCCAAGGAAGGTATAGGAGTGGACCTGGAAAATATCAAAGTTATCATGGAATTGGCAACTCCTAGGAATGTGGATGAGGTTAGATCATTCATGGGATTAGCAGGTTATTACAGGCGATTCATCAGAAACTTCTCACATATTGCCTACCCTATTACATCTTTGCAGAGGAAAGGAAAGAAATTTGAATGGACAAAGGAATTTGCAGCAAGTTTTGAGCAGTTGAACTAGTTGCTTACAAATGATCCATTTCTAAATATTGCAGATCCAAACAAAGAGTTTGTGGTGTGTAAAGATGCTTACAAAAGAAGACTTAGTGGAGTCCTTATACAGGAAGGATGGGTAGTATGTTATGAGTCAAGGATATTGAATGAGCACGAACAAAATTATGTGATGCATGATCTTGAGTTAACAATGATTATTCATGTATTGAAGATGTGGATGCACTTTCTTCTTGACAGGAGGTTCATTTTGATGAGTAATCACAGTGGGCTGAGGTACTTGTTTGACCAACCTAATTTGAATTCCAGGCAAGCTAGGTGGTTAGCTACACTCAGTGAGTTTGACTTTGAGATTAGGTATTTTAAGGGTAAAGAGAACATGATTAGAGATGCTCTTAGCTAGAGAGTACAGGTAAATCACATTGCAACAATGAGTTCATATGGGACAAACTTGCAAGAGCAGATCTTGTGAGCAGGACAACAGGTACGAACAACTTCAGCACAGATTACAAAAGTAGGGTACAGGTGAATAGGATGTGGATTATCATCTCACAATAGATGGTTTGGTCAGATTTAGGAACATAATCTATGTGTTGGACAACAGTGAGCTCAAGAAGCTTATCTTGCGGGAATTTCATGTTAAGTCATATTTAGGTCACCCAGGATATTAGAAAACTTTGACAACTATGAAGAAGTTCTACTATTGGCCGAATCTGAAGAAAAAGGTGGCATAATTTGTGTCTAGGTGTTTGGATTGTCAGCAGGTAAAAGCAGAGTGTAAGCATCTAAGTGGGTTATTATAGCCGATTCTGATTCCATAGTAGAAATCCGAGGTCATTTTCATGGATTTCATTATAGGTTTGTCAAGGACATCTAGATAACATGATTCCATCATGGTTGTGGTTGACAGGTTGACAAAGGTAGCGCACTTCATTCTAGTGAAGTCTACTAATTCAGCTAGCGAGATAGCACAAGTCTTCATCATAGATATAGTGAGGTTGCACGGTGTTCCGAAGAATAATGTATCTGACAGAGATTCCAACTTCACTTTTAGGTTTTGGAAAGAATTGTTTGCATGTTTGGGGATAGAGTTGGTCTTTGGTACATCTTATTATCTGCGGAAAGATGGACAGATAGAGAGGGTCAATGGGATTCTTAAGGATGTGTTGAGAATGTATGTTATGCATCAACAACGGAAGTGGGAAGAGTATCTTCCACTGGTGGAATGTGCATAGAACAATGGGTATCAAAAGTCACTAAGGATGAGTATGTTTGGGGCACTATATGGGTGAAGTTGTAATACTCCCATCAGTTGGAGTGATCTAGTGAACATGGTATTGATTGAGCCATGCATGTTGGTAGAGATGGAATAGGAAATGCAGGTTATTAAGAAAAATCTAAAGGTAACATAGGATAGGTAGAAGAGTTATGTAGATCAACATAGGGTATTCAAGGAGTTTCAGGTTGGGGAGCATGCGTACTTGTGCATCAAGCCCAAGAAGAATTCCTTGAGGATTGGGTCATGTGCCAAGTTGACACCTTGGTATTGCAGGCCTTTCGAGATTCTTGAGAGGATTGGACCAGTGGCCTACCGGCTTGCACTACCTCCGCTAGTGAAAGTCCATGATATGTTCCATGTGTCATTGCTTATGAAGTATATGAAAGATGTTGATCATGTGATTGATTGGTCTATATTGCAGGTGGAGCCAGAAGGAAAATTTCATCTGAAACCTTAATGCATTTTGTAGTGAAAAATGCTCATGCTCTAGAATCGATCAATTGAGCAAGTTAAAGTGTAGTGGAAGCACTTTGGGCCCTATGAAGCTAAATGGGAGATCACTAATTAGAAGTGGGCTATGTATCCTTCATTGTTTTCCAACCGAGGCAAAAGGAGTTTTGG
>APFE030453620.1:29696-69148 GCA_000404065.3 Pinus taeda | reverse complement strand
TGTAAATACTGCAATGAGTTAAGTTATAAGGCTCCATGGGTAGTATGTTTTGGTTTTCAATGGTCTTGCTGGTCATAGGTGCCATAGAACACTAAGGATGATGTTCCCCTAAGGGGGAGGGGTTTGTAACAACCTCGAGTTAAAAGTTTATGTAAAAAAGCTAATAAAGGAAAAATAAGACCAAGGTCATGGGACAAGTATTCCAAGCTTAATGTTGGATAAAACATAGTGATGGGGATCATTGGTGATTAATTAATGGCCATGGAAATTGACAAAGGCATTAACAAAGGAAAAGTGGCATTAATTGGCTTTTTATTTATGAAATAATGGAAAATAGGAGAAAAGGAAGGTGAAAGGCCACGTAATTGCATGAGGAGGAAATTGAAGGAAAAAAGAAGGAAAATGAAGAAAATAGAGGCCTCAATGATAAAAAGGATTCTAAGGATCAATTCATAACCTTTTGTCAGTTTTAGCTTGGAGCCCTCTCTTTATTTTCTCTCTCTCATAATCTTGCACACTTAGAGTTTTCTTGGAGCATTTTGGTAGACATTGGATTTGGAGAAAGAAGGCAAAGGAAAGCGAGAAAGCGGAAGGGAACATGTGGATCAACTGTTATAGCTGGATTGTTTTGTAGTTAATAGGTTGCATGTGTGATTTCCTTGTTGATTTATGGATGTATGGTATATGCATGTGATTATTTGGTTATGTTTTGTCATTGGCATGGAGGATTGCCTGGATTGACAATGATTTTAACCTTGCCTCGCTATTTCCTGGATAGCCATGGTGTTGTGGGTTTTTCCACTTGTTTGTTTTTTGGTTTGTGCTAATAATTACTTATGGATGTGGGTTGGAACAAGCACTCTAGAAGCCCTGGAACAACTTGGGTTGAGTTACTAGTCTTGGAGCCTAGGTTGGACAAATGCTCTGGAGCCCTTGGTGGGTTGATGTCCTGGAGTAGGGTTGGGCAAACTCTTTGGAGCCCTGGAAGGCTGTGGGTTGAGTTCCTAGTTTCTAGAGCCCTGGACAGCTTGGGTAGAAACCGATATGGTTGGTGTTGGTGATGTCTAACTGTGAGGTGGAACTACAGGTTGATGGTTGAGGTGGTTTGGCATTTGGAATCCTTGGTTTGGTTTGTCTTGGTTTATTCCATGAGAGCCCACATTCACGCTTGGAATATGGCTCGAGGGTGATTGACTGAAAGAGAGTTTTGGTTTTGCCCAGTTTATGGTCAGATGGTACGTGGAAGTCCCTGACTTGGTTGGCTTTTGCATATGTTAATAAGATCTCTTTTACTATTGTATTTTATGAGTACTTGTACTTGATATTATGTGGCTTTGATAGTTGTTCTGTCATGGTTTATATGTTGTTCATTTGCTAGTTATATGTTGGTAATATGATGTATATTGTTTATGGCTCTTGATATGTTTTGATTAGTTGATGAATGGTTAATGAATGCATGAGCTAAAAAATGTTATTGCATCTATTATGAGAGGGCATTAAACCTTCTTGGTTTTCCTTAAATAAGTTTCAGACCCCTATGTTCAGATATGCATTCATGACTTGTAGATTACATGTTCACCATATGTTTGACAAAATGACTATCATGGTTAGGCCTGGATATGTCAAGTATTTGATCAAGTTTTGTATGAATAGCTTTGTCTTGATGTCATTATTGATTCTGGAAAGTCTCATTGAGTTTTGGGCAGTGGTCTGGAGGCTAGCCTACAATGGTGGCTTAGAATCTGGGACCGCACCCTCTGAACTGGAGAAATTGGGTTGCAACCACATGGATATAGTGTTATGCATGCAGTTGGAGGCTTCCAACCACATGGAGGGCTTGCCATTGGAGCGATTGTGGGCCTAGGGCTAAGAGGAGGCCTAACTTAGGGTTTGGCCACCTGGGGTGGTTATTCAGCCCTTGAGTGACCTGTAGCCATGTGGGATGTGGTGAGTTGTCAGTTTGTCGTCAATAGTAGGCCCCACTTCCTTAATTGGATCTAGGAGGTTTGGTCAAGTCATAGTAGCTCTTCCTCTCATGTTTACCTCGACAGGGCAGTGAAACTGGGTAAATGTGGGAGGGGTGGTTACAACTTGAGAGCACTTGCACTTTTCTTGGTGTTATGATATAACTTTCAATGCTTGTTGTGGTCATTTGGGTGACCCTTATACTAGTTACAATAGAGGGTGTTGGATATGAGAGAAAAAATAAATAAATAACTTATAAGTTATATGATTAAACTTAACTTCAGGATGAAGTTCTTTGAAGAGGGGGAGTATGTAATGCCCTGTTTTATTAAATCAATTAAAACAACAACAACGATAATAATATAAATAAACAATAAACAAAACGAGAATACTAATAAATAAATAATAAAGAGAAGGTAATAATGGTAAAAGTAAAATATAAAATATAAAATAATAAAGAAAATATAATAATAGTAAATAAATAAATAATCAATAATAAAGTGAAGTTTCAAATAAATAAATAAATGAAACTATAAAAATAGTAATAATAAAGTCAAGTTAATAAAAGGTAAAGGAATAAAATAAGCAAGAGTCAATTATAGAAGAAAAAAAATGTTGAGTTAAGAAAAACTAAAAAAATAGAAATTTGCACGATGACACATGGATTATGTGCATGAGGATTATCTTTCCATTTTTGGAACAAATAGTTCTATTTAATGGATGAGAAGAAGGATGTGAGACGTTATTCTTTTCAAAAGAGAATGTTGGGAAACGAATGATTCACCGACAGAGGTAGTTGATTGAAGACTCAGCGGTGACTAATTGTAGATAGACATAATGCAATTAAGCCTACAATTGGACAGAGAGTCATCCCCAAAATGTTGGTTGTGGTGAGTTAGATCAGAATAGTGTAACAATTTTGAAATCACAAGTAAGATACTTATTCGTCCATAGGTAGGTTCTCATCTCTCATGGCTTTTGTAGATTATATATTAATTAATTGAAGTATTTCTCATGTTTGATGTTTAATGGCCTTGAATTTCGATAAGTAATTGGTATTAGATGTGGGTCATTACAAATATTGCTTATGGTTGAAGCTAAGTGGAACTTTCTCCATAAAGTTTTAGTAGTTTGATCTGCACTTTGTAATCCAATCCCACAACCTTCTTCAAATATGACATGCTACCCACCCAAGTGGGTGACCCATAGGAGAAAAAAATTCTTCCATTATGTCCAGCTTGTTAGCCAACAACCTTGTGAGATCTACAATTAAATAGAGTTAAAGGCCCTCCATTTATGCTCTGGTTAGTGCTTCATGACATCTATCTTACTTACCAGATAAAGGTGGGAATTGCTTTATAAGGTACATTAACCATTTTATAATCGAGTGCTTTCGTTTAATGTTTAAAAGTGTATTGATATGGATCACAAGTTGAGTTTGATGATTGATCACTTTTGCTTGTATTCTTGTTCCTATGATTGAGCTTGGTGGTTCTCCCCAACCCCTAATCTAGTGTACAACATTCTTTGAGGCCTTTCTTTCCACTATCTAGTAGGGGTAGAAATAAGAGGCATTGGTTCATGTTGTGTGTCCATGGTTGTCCATACTTGACACTTTCCATATATCCTTTATATCCATGTTCCAGTCTTTGTGTTGATTTCTATCTGTCACCAATAATGACTTCATGTTTTCCTCATTCTTAAGTAGGGGTTTGTAAACTTTTCCCTAATAGGTTGATGCAACAAAAAGAAAAGAAACAACATCAGACATTATGATAAAATGAAAAAAAATGGTTGGGATAGAATAAAGCACATGGAAAAGAGCCTAGACAGAGCCTCCATCCCTCATTATCCCCCACCCAATTCCTGGCTAAATCATGAGAAAATAAAAAATGAAAAGAACTTTGATATCCCAAACCCGATGACCAATAAACTACTTCATCTTTAAGGAGTGTTTGATGCATAAATAAGCTTGTGCCCCTAGTCATGTAAAAAAAAGAAAAATCATTAAAGAAAAGGGCACACAAGAGAGATGGTGAAGAGAGGCTGAGGAAAGGAGTAACTCAAGTTCCACAATTTCTCCCCCTTCACATTATAATACTCGAGAATAAGGGTATTTTATAGCTAGTACATAGATGGTGGCATATTCCATGAAGTTAAATCCCCACCATACCACTATCCATTTGCACCTATTGATTGATGTGTCAACCTGAGAATTGTTCTTTCTCCTAGGGTTGGAAGCACCTAATAGGGCCCTTGGATAACCCTCGCATATCGAAGCATGGTAACTTCTTTACAAACCCTAAGCTAGAAATACAATTGAAGATTATGCTTCTGCGAAATACTCTTGTGCCTTTTGCATTAAATATTGTCCATTGTGATACTCTTATGGTTATTTTACCATATGTTTTCCCTCGTATATAGATGTTCTACCTTGAGGGATTGACTAAGATTTATCCAATACTTCAAAGAGGACATCCAATCCCACTTGATGACACTTCAAAGAGGACATCGAATCCCACTTGATGACACTTCAAAGAGGACATCTAATCCCACTTGATGACACTTCAATGTACTATAACTGGAATGTTAACCACTTAAAAATGATCATTGACCTTGGAATGGATCCAAAATTGATGATGACCACCTCCTATCCCTCTATAGCCTCAAAGACAAAGCATTGAGACCAAGATGTTGCCTAGAAGGAGGATGTACCTAGAGACCAAAAGATGCCCCATGTTGGCATTGCACCTTCTTAATGGATGTTGCCCTATTCCTAGACCAGTTTGATGATTATGATGCCTTGAGATCCCTTTAGAAGGGATGGTACACCTTTTTGGATGGTGACATCATTCCCTAGGATTGTGACATCACTCTCATGAGGCTTAGAGTGATGATGTGAGGCTTGATTGACGATGACATAATGATGAGTAGGGTTTTGCTTGAAGATGCACATTTGTTAATGAGGAGGTCTTTGCTTGATGAAGCACATTTGTTGATGAGGAGATGGATTGGAGTGAGGAGCACTCTTTTAACCCATCCTTAGCATCCTTTTGATGGAGATCTTCACCATTGGAGGACAATGTCACCCTTAGAGTGCCTTTTTGCTCACATGTGTAGGTAAAAGGATGCCTTTTGTTATATTTTATCATTGCGATAACTATCTTTTAAGTGGGCTTATGACCAACTTAACTTGTAAAATTAAATATTATTTTTAGGGCTTTCAGTCCAATTATGCCCTAAATTAACTTAGTTTCTCTCATGTGAATAAAGGGAGGTTGATTGTCACGTTCTAATTATTTCTCTCATGAGAGAGTGCACATTAGTTCTCTTGTCTCTTAGATGCACTGGATCACTAAAGGATAACAAATTATCTTGGGGAGGATAAAATTGGTTGGAGGATTTTCTCTTGGATTGAAGAATTAATGATATGGTGATTCGTGCTATTTTATTGTGAGCATCTTCTTCCATTTTGCAATGTTGTATAAAAGGTTTTTCATGAACTTTTCATGATATATTGAATATTTATGGCTCTAAAATCTCGTTTGCAAGATTTGCCACCTAAGATGCATCAAGGAAACTTATAATAGCATTCCTTGACCTTAAATCTCCAATTGATTGAAAATTGCTAGGGTTTTATTGTGAGACTTTATTTGTCTACTTTTTCCAATCAAGGCCTTCCACCTTTGACCTCGCCTTTTTTTTTGACTCCATATATCCAAAATTGACAAGGCACTAGACCTTGTATGTAAATATTTGTATATTTTTAGCCTTTTCTTGTTTTTAATGGTAAACCAGGGTTAGGTTACATAAACATATGCATTAAATAGGAATAAACACCTTAGGTATAATGTCATAAGGTTAGGATTTGGATCTCTTAAATTGAAAAAGGAAAATATCATATTTATGGATTGTTTAGCCATAATTCTATGGCCAACATCTAGATTTTGATAGTTGTTTCGTGTATTTTCAGCCATTAAAAAATTTCTATAACCTTTTCCCTTGTTTGCACATTAAATAACCTTTGATGGTTTGTTGTTTATCATTAATTGTGGGCTATTTTATATTGTTGTCATAACTTTTTCATGTTGTAAATTACCTTTATTACAAATCCTAATTTATTACAATAATAATTTAATTAAGATAGCATGTGTTTGGAATCTATTTGAGCATATTTAAGACTTATCTCAACTATCTAGACTTAGCCATGCATTTTTTGAACTCGCTACCTCATTTTAGTGGAAGGCCTATCTCATTGAATATTATTCTACAATGTCTAATTAACAGATTCCTTAGAGGGTATCTAGCTTGGGAAACCTTGGGTTACTTAATCTCTAAAACCTATTAGGGAAGCCTCCCTTGTGGGGATGATCTCCATCCAAGGAACAATAGGGGAACAACCACTAAGACGACAATGGTGGCTGATCTTGTTGTTGCCCTTAACCTCGAGTGCCTAGTGACGTTTTGCACTAGGTTGCTAGATTTTGTGGTAATGGGACATATGAAAGACTGGATGAATCTTGGAGTGGGATAGGACAACCAACTTGTAGGCCACTTATCTAATGTGTTGTATGATTTGATAGGGGCCATAGAACTTGGGAGCTAGCTTTTAGGGAACTTTATAATTTAGTGATGTCTATTTATAAAGTTGCAGGCAAAGAAAAACTTGACCCCCCTCAACAAAAAGAACTTTTGAATATATGTTGATCAAGTTGTTGTTCCATTGGATTTTGAACCATAATTAAGTTGTCCTTGATGATATGGATAATGGCTTCTCAAGAGTGAAGTGTTCTATCTATCACAAGAACCTTGGAGGTGCTAGGTACCTAGGATGCTACTAATAACATTTTTTGGCCATAAACAACTTCATATGGCGTCATTTTAGTAGCTCCAAAATAAGTGGTATTCTACCACCATTTAGTGGGGAAGTCATTGTTTCCATTGGTGCAAGTTTTTAGAAGCAAAGCATATCGAATCGATTTCTAAGAACTTGTTGACCACTTTTGTTCGCCCATCAGTTTGGGGATGATTTGCACTGCTCATATTCAACTGTTCACCTTGAAGTTTAAATAGTTTTTACCAAATTTTGCTGGTGAATGTGGGGTCTTAGTTTGAGAAAACGAAAACAAGAATACAATATAACATAAAGATCTTTTAATCCATGAAGACCAAGGTAATTGAGGAAGGAGTGAAGGGGTAATCAGGGCATGAAAATGAGTAGCTTTTGAAGGATAATCGAAAATAATCATGATGCATGATTTGTTACCCATTGAATGAAAAATCACCGTGTTATTTAAATGTGCTAGAACACATTTCTAAAAAACATTAAAAAAATTTCAAATCATAAGCACCAATGGAGGTAATATGAAATTCAGGAGTAGATGTGAAAATGTCAAACTTCAACTAGGTGACTATCAACTTTGTAAACATTTGTAAGGTACTTAACTTTAGAACTTGAGAGCAATCACATACAATGTAATATAATACTAGTGCAAAACCAAAGAACACATGAGAAAATAGATAAAACTTGAGAAAGTTTTCTTGTATTAATGATATTAAAAAATAGTGAGCTATGTTCACTTTCCTCTTGAAGGAGGCAACTTTTTAGAGGAAAGCTCCAAATGCAATAACAAATTTAGAGCAAAGCTCCAAATACAATAACACATATTGACAAAATATTATATATCTTTCTATTTAATATACAATTATCAATAGAGAATCTTAACTATTTGTGGACCCACTTATAATGAGGGCTTACTAGCTAATTTGGACCTTGTTAATGAAGATGACTCCTTTTTCAATGAGTGACTATTAACTAACTATTTAGTGGGCCTTATTCAAGGAAGGTAGACTCATACATCAATGAAGTATCCTAAGTAAGGGGGTTAGGGTAGAACTGTAACATTTGACTAGTTTTGTTTTGGCAGTGCCCAACTTGAAATCACTTGAGTGAGATGCATTAGTTTACACCAACAAATTTACTATGGATGCCATAGCATGTTGCTCGTTGTGATGTGGCTAGAAGGGTAGATGCTCCCTCATGGGTGGGACCCCCTTGTGGGTGTGTCGCCATATGTCTTGACCCTTGCTATGTCATAATTTTCTTGCTAGGTGCTTGCTTGCATGCTATTAGAACTAGCCTAGGGATTATAGTGACAACTGTTAGCTTTAATCTTTGGCCTCTCCAAAGTAAATCTGACAAGACACTAATTCCTCTAGATCCTCCTTCTCCAAAAAAATAAAAGTTAATAAAGATGTCGTGCAGTAATGCGGGTAAGCATCCCTTGTGTTTCCTAGTAAGTTTTTCTTTATGATAATAATAATAATATACTTAAAATCATAACCCTACTAGACACCAAATTAATACACAAGACCCACTTGTTTGTGAAATAAGGGACCCATTTTGCATAATTATTTGATCACTTAACCTGTGGAAGTATAAATAACTTATCCCTTGACTTTTAACCCATATTTTCAAGGAGGAAACACATTTTGTTAAAACACACCCTCAACAAAAACGAAATAAGAAATAACATCATTCAACAATTGGACTTTTATGGTTTTGCATATAAATTTGGATTTTTGAAATTGAGGTTTTGGATGGTTATTTGTTTTTTTGAAGTTTGGATAGGTAAGAATAATATATTATTCTTAAGGAGCAACCTCTTGCTTACCAAATTCCTCAATGCTAAAATGATATAATTAAGATTTATCTAAATTCCAAATTGAATAAGTGTTGAGAGAAATTGAATATCTTTTGTGGATATTTACTCAAGTTTTTTAGCTCTATATATAAATGGATCTAATCCAGGCACAAGTTTAGGTCTATCTAAAACATGCATAATTGGATTTACAATAATATAGGTTCAAATCTATGGATTGATTTTACTAGTGTAAATTTACTAATGATGGTTGGCATCATAGAATTTCATTATGATTTTTGAAGTGATCGAGGGAATTAATTACTAGGAAGAATCTCACTCCTTAAACATGACATTGAAACTCCCAAAATAACATTGTAATTTCACAATTTTTACACACAACCCTAAAGCAAATGTTGAGGTAATAAAAGAATAACACTATGAATCATTATAGTCGCCAGGGGTAGTCTAATTGGTGATCACTTTGATAATGAAGTGTTATGTACCAAGAGATTCGAGGTTCAAAATCCCCTCGATTTATCTATGTTTGTGAAAAGGGAACATGTAGGCACCTATAGAGATTATAATGTGTCACACAACACTAAAAAATGATTATTAATATACTAACAATCATGAAAGTTTGTATATTACATAGATTTACACTCATGAAATATATTTTCTCTACCTCCAAGTTAAAATGAATTTAACTTTAATTTAAATATATTTAAAATAATAAATCACTATTACAATGATTTTGTTTGTTTGTTTTTTAGATAATGTGACTCTTAGATAACTAGAAGGCCTAACATATGGCTTAAGTAGCCATGACCCATGGGCATTTAAGCCTGGTTAAGTAGTCATGACCCATGGGCATCTAAGCCGTCAAAATCGCTGGAACTGCACCCAACTTAGGCCATGCCGACCCTTAACATGGTTGGATTTTTGTCATAAAATTTTGAACCAACCACCTTTTCACCATATAATATTTTAACAAGATACAATATTACCATCTATTTTACCTAAAACCACTCTTACCATGTTAAATTAAAAAATGCTTATCTATAAATTTAAAGCAAAGATATTTAAAATAACGAAGTGATTTTACAACTTTACATTGAAAAAAATTACATATTTTATTTTAGTAAATTAAAATTAATATAGTAATATTTATTTTTAATAAATATTTTAACTAAAATAAATCCTTCGTAACTTTAGAGTGGGTAGATTCACCATACCTGTAGACTTTCCAATAATAACGTAGTGTGTTTCCAAATACAATCCCCAAAATAATTTTAAATAATAAGGTGTGAACCCTCCAGTACACAGAAAATGACTGATCATTATTAAAATAATAAAGATCAAAGATGATTGAAGACGATAAATATAGTAGATTGCTTTTTCTATTACCGGCAAAAGTTTACACAGGTAGTGCCTGTGCTGGAGTGGAGTCGGCTGCTCAAAATCCTCATGGGCGGATGATGTGAGGTGAGTGCAGAAGATGTTTTTTGCTCCTTTCTACTTCGTCGTATATACATTATGTATGTTACATCTTACTGTAATGGAAAATGGCAAATTTGTTCCAAGTTTGCTGGTTCCTGAGTAGCTCTGACAGTTAGAAAATAGGTTCCTCACACCATAACAGTTTGACCATTTAATTTATATTTACTTTATATCGATCCATATTCAATGTAGCTTTAGTATCAATGATTATCACAGAAGCTCCTGGCCTTGTAATCGGTTTAGTTTTAAAGGTTGCAAGGGTTTTAATGAATTTCCAGGCTATTCACTCTGAGTAAAGTTTGTCGAGGACTCTTATAGCGCTGTTCTCCCTTTGAATTTTTAATGGTTTTTATTCGAAATTGATCGATATTTGGATCATGAGAGTTATAGTTGTTTTGAATGGTTGGAATTTGTCTTTTCCTAGATTTTTTTCCACTGTCCTGCAGAAATTGGATTGATTCCTTGGAAGTCTTACATGTTGCTTCCCACAATTACAACAAACCAGCTGGCCTTGCAGGCGTTTTAATAAACTTCAATTCTGTTCGTGTGTCTGCCACTGCAAATCTAGAACCTGGCATATCAACCATCTTAATTTACATGGGCATTCCCGAGGTTATGACATACGCGTGCATACGATTATAATTAGTTGCATGCACACATATCCTCTAAAGACAGGAAGTGACAATCAGAAAATCAAGAATCAAATAATCTAAGATGAAAGTCAGGCGGTGAACGACTTTCTTAGATTTGCTTATTTTGGAAGGCAAGTGTGCTATCTGGACATGGCATTGTGCCAATCTTGAAGTGTTGCAAATTGCACAAAGCGATTATAGCAAAATATACCCAAAATAATCAAACAGTTATGAAATATTCAGAAAATAGTTGTATTATTTAGAAAATAACCCAAAATACCATCAAGTATGCACAAGATACAAAAGATCCAGGGAAGTACGCTGCTTCCAAAATGATGGGCCACACATCTCCTACCTTAGAAAGATAGATGGAGTACTCTGCCACTCAAATCGACATACACCACCTTGAACCTAAAATCCATGCTAGGTCATGATCCGATGTGCCTACACACATGATATAAACATCTAACAAGATGGCCAACCACATAAAACGACCTTATTGACCCATTATATCGACTTACATCTCTCAACTAACCCTTAAGAATCTATAGAACCCATTGCAAGAGTATGGACTTATATCTCTCAAGTTTCAACTAATCCTTGAAAATCTACAGAACCCAATAAAAGAATTATATTTTTAGTTATATATTATACATGTTTTAGATTATGCTAGGGACACAACAAATTTTGCATTATACCAAATTTTGCTGCATGTACTGTCATACATATATCATATAACAAAGTGTATGGATTATACAGGCAACAAACACTTGTGTCCCTTATGTTTCTGTTATCTTTTTCTCTTTCTCTATGTTGATTTTTTTCTCACGTTTGAGTTGTGAGTACACATTGATTGGTATCAGACAAGCATGGATCTATTTATTAAGCATTGAGACAAATAAAAAATAATTGAGATGCAAATCTTTTGGTGCTTAAAAGATTGCAAGTTAAGATGGATCTATGTTCATGTGTATGTATTTTATGTTTTGCTGACATTAAAATATTTATTTATTTATTATTATTAATACTTTTCAAAATGTCACAAAGCTCAGCCTTAGACATGGACTTTATACATCTCATACTTGGAATGCTCCTTTTGGTGCAATCATGCAATTAGGGCTTTTGGAGTTCTAACGTTCTGGTGTCTTCGGAAAAATTTAGATCCAAAGTTCTCCTTGGAGACTTGGACACCCATCTCTGGCTGCTTTGGGATTGCTTCAAATGCCAATCTGGAGATTTTTTTTTAGCAAATCTAGCAATCTTTTTCGAGTGATTTGTAGCATATTAACACTTCCCAGTCATTTTTGCTTGTTGTTTGTGTGCTGTTCAACCTCATTGCCTGAGTGTTTGTGTGCTGTTCAACCTTTGGTGTTTGTGTGCTTGCACGGGTTGATGACTGCTTGGGACTGCCGCAGATCGTAGTAGCAAGATTTGAGTACGAATATGGATATGAATACAATTCAGTATGGAAAAAATATGTAACAAAAAAAAATCTAGTACAGCTAAAATATGGAAGTAGACAATCTCATATACACAAAAAATGCATTTTTCAAATTTTAGAAAATTAAAAGATGTATAATAAATGTTAAAAAATTTAAACCAACGTTCATTCCTCATTTAAAGGAACTTGTGTCATCTCAAATTTGAAACAGCCACTTATCTTTTTAGGTTATAGCTGCTAGTGTCCATCAAAAGGATGTGCCACAGTGAGATTGTTGTCTATTTTGTATATCCCCTGGTTCTATGGTGTTATTGATTGATATGTCCTGGAAAGTTCATAGACTGGTCAAGGTTGGCGAGAACAGTACTGTAAAATGGATAGTTTATTCCCTGACTCAGCTCTCTCTAAATGTCAAAAACAAATTAAATGTTTGTTAAGGCCAGGAAAAGAATTGAAAGAATTATTGTTGGATGAGTGCCAAGGCATAAATATAATTTCATTGATTAAAACAATATATACGGGATCAATGAGCCCATCCCTTGTACAGGTCTCCGCACTCTGCTGCTATAGAATAACATCAAACTTGCATCATAATCTGAAAGCTTTTTGGATAACTTTAGATATCTCTGTGTTAGGTTTAAGTTAAACTCCCATCTGTGGGATGACTCAGTGAATACTCTGGTCTATGAAGCGGAAGCCCACTTGACAGACCTGTCTCTGCCAAGGTTCCACCACATTTAGAACAATGTGTGAATTTCTGTACAGGAAAGGTCAATATGGCCAAATCTTGCTATGATGCTTCAAATTCCTATCTGTAGTTTTTTTCTGCAAATCTATCAATCTTTGTTGAATGATTCATAGCATATTAGCACTTCCCAGCCATTTTTGCATGTTGCTGGTGTGCTGTTCAACCTCATTGTCCGAGTGGTTGTCTGTCGGTTGTGCAGTTTTACAGTCATGGTATCTGATACCAAATGTAATGAACAAAGTCTGTATACAAAGCAGAATATTTAGAATATCTGGAATATAAGAATATCCATCATGGAACGGATAATATATTTATATAAGAATGTTTGAATACAAGTGATATGAGATTGTTACAACTGAGGGTCCCATATATATACCTAGGTGGGTACCCCTTCATGAATAGTCATGCCTTTTGAGACATACCTCTTCAGTATATTAATCACTGTTAACTATTTAATTATTAATTATTTACATTCATAACATTGCCTTCCCCTTTAGAAAAGCTTTGTCCTCAAAACTTATTAATGAGAAGGTTTGATATCTTTTTTTGTCTTGTAATGTCTCTTTGTCTCCTCAACTTGTGGAACTATCAACTTTGATGAGACAAAACAATATGAACTTTTGAGTGTGATACAAAATTGTCGCACAGTAAAATGATTTAGCCATCCCAAATTAATCTTTTGTGGAATCTTGTGGTTACTGGAAACTTGGGATGAATTGTTATCATAAGACTGGATAATGGTGTCATTGGTGTTCTTGGGAACATATGTCATTTGTTTCTTGTCTGAGTGATATGGATTTTCAGCTAAGTCACCTGACACGGGGATTCGGGACACGTAGGATTCGAGATTCGTGGTGTCGGATTCGGACACGCTGACCCCCCGGAACATGACACGTTATATATTATTTTATTAAATAATATATATATATATTTTATTAAAAATAGATATTATCATATTTCTTTACACAAATTTATTAATTATACAAATTTATTGATTTAAACATAGATCTTCATCTTTTAGCTTTAGCATGCAGAGTACATACAAAATTCAAATAAATGTCAGTGGTACTTGTCACATAAATGATAAATCTATTAAAAATTTAAATCATGATTCATATTCATAACTGAAAGACAACTTACAACTACAAGATAGTAAGATAAACACACTGACAATTGTAGTTTTCTCATTAAGTCATCAAATCAAAATGTGTTACATAGGTAGTGTTGGTGCAATGCCAATGGCAAATAGAAATAGAAAATATAAAACAACTACAGGCATACAAGCCTCAAGGCATCAATCAGCATCAGAATCAACATCACTGTCCCCATCATCATGGTCCCCACTGCTGTCCTCTGCATCCTCCTCCTCCCCTGTATCCATAGTCGCCTCTACATCTGTTGGTATGGAGGTTGACCCCTCTAAGTCATCAAATCTAACAGGCTCTAGCACTGGATCATTGAAATCCATGTTGGCTAATGCCAACTCAACAGTGGTGTCCAGACCCATATCATTAGGAATAGTGTTACTTGGGAGCGGGAGCGAAAGCGGGGAGCAGGAGCGAAAACGGGAGCGGGAGCGACATATTTAGAAGCTCTTGGTTTGGTGCTCTTGATTAAATACGAGTTCCATATCCTAATACATGACAAAATTCAATGGAAACATTGCAATCCCCCAATCCTAAAATCCTGAAAAACTGATAAGTCTGCTGGATTTTGAATGAAATCTAAAATTCTACTTTCTCCATATGAAATCCAATGAGGCCGGAACCACTCTCAAACATCCTGAGTCATTTCATGGTAATGTTAAAAATTTAAGTAAAAGGATGAAAATGAAGATTAAGGAGAATGTCACTTTTACTTTAAGAATTTAACATTACCATGAATAGCATATCAATACTAGGGCCTAGACTTGATCATGAAGCTGCCAAAATGCTGTACTCCTTGCTGCAACAGCACAAATCACTTGCCAAATGAAAATATTAATGAGCAAACACGCCCTTTTCTTTCCCGAACTGAGCTTAGCGAGTCCTGGAAACTGGACACGTGTCCTGAAATCGCGACACGCCCCTGAAAATTGCGACACGCCCTCGGACACGACGTGTCCTGTGATTTGGATACGAATCCAGACCGAATCGTGTCGGATTCGCCGGATTTGGGATTCGTAGGGGGTTTAGGACGAATCCGGTGACTTAGGTTATTAAGGATTAAATTCAAAAAAGGGTTAGGAAGTATAATCCACTACTCTTAAATATAAAGGAAGTTTGAATATAACTCAAAATTAAAACCAAAAGGAAGAAGCATTAGTTCAGAGTTATGGAAAAAATAGTTAAACTTATCAAGGAAAATATAGAGTTAAAAAGGGTGAATTTGAAGAAAGTTCATCTAAGCAAAATGGCATCTAGTTCGAAAATAAAGGAGGAAGGTTTTTTGGAACCTCATGTTGCGTTGCTCTAGTGCTATTCAGAATTAAAAGGACTCTTGCAGGAAAATATGTTATTATTTCTATCTCTCCCACTGAAGGGAAAAATTATATAAATGTTATGTAAAAAATTAGTTAATTTTATGTTTAATTAGACGAAAGGGCACGATCATAAGATCATGCCCTTTCCCAAAGGGTGCCCATATCGGTATATAAGCCATGAACCCCCTTGTAAACAATATCATCTATCAATTCATTCTTTTAATATATAATTATATATATATATATATTAATATATATATATCGAGAAGTTTTTCGCTTCATTGGTACCAGAGTAGGTTGATTCTATGCCTGCAAAACACAAATTCTCACTGACTCCACTGATCATCGACCTCATCTCTTTGCTGTTATCGTAACTTTGTTGGTCGCCAACCAAACCCAGCCCTCCGCTCTGCCTGTTCTGCAAATCCCTAAGTAGTCATTACCGTCTTTGCTATGTCATTCTATTGTTGTCCTGGTGTGCTGCCCTAGGACCTGTCCTTGTTCTCACATTTCCTCATCAGCTCTGACCCAAAAAACGTAGCCAATCATTAAATCTGTGACTGTGTGGAATAGTTTCTGCGATGACCTGCGGTTAATACGATGAACCATTGTCGAAAACGTGCATCGTGGACCTACTATTCTGTGAGGTGAACCTGCTGTCCGTGCGGTGATCTCTGTGGGATATTTGCACCAAAAGAGTCGACCGTTAAAACCATTCCGACTGCTCAAAAGACGTGACTGTGGCAGGGGGGCGTAACTGTTCGTACGATCTATATATATATAATATATATATACTTATATATATATCTATATTATATAATATATATTATTTATATATATATTATATATATATATACTATAATATATATATTATATATAGGTTATTTAATTAATTAAATTTATTTTATAAAAAAAATTTATTTTAAGCTGGCAGATAAATACACGCCCCCGCAAACCCGCTTAATGTCGACAATGACAATGGCGAATTTCCAAAAAAAATTGTTGGACTCGGAGCATAAGATAAATAACAACCACGATGAGGTTAGTAAAAGATTAGATGAATTCCATATCAAGCTTGAGAAGCAAGCTGACGATATAAAAAATCAGGCTGACAAAATAAAAAATCTTCAAGATATGACAAATCGAATAGAAATAAAGATGGAAAATCAACATGTCCAAACAGAAGTAGAAATCAGTGAGGCCTTAACAATGCTGTAACTTCTGTGTAAAAAGACGAATTGTACACCCGCACAACTACTAAAAGAAAATGAAGAGAATCAAGAGCACATCTCATCATATTTAACAAAGTCAACAGACTCTCATGAAAAAGTTGAATCCCCAAAAAAATCAACGACACCCCACCATGAAGTGAGTAACGCAACCCTTACAAACAACAACTTAGGGATACTTTTACCAATCAACACCCCTTTTTCGCTAAACCATTATCAACATACCAGCGAAGGGCAAAAGTCGAGATGCCTAAATTCGATGGAAACGAAAAAAAACAATGTTGCATGGATAAATAAAGCAGAAGAATACTTTGAGATATATGACATCAATGACGATGACGAAAAGCTCAGGGACGCATCCATGAAAATGGAAGGAGAATCATATAATTGGTGTATGTGGTGTAAAAAACAACACATGTCATTAGCTGGAGAAAATTTAAGGATGCATTTTTTAAAAGATTCCAAGGTGTAAGGGAAGAAGAGTTCTTCTCAAAACTCATCAAGTTACGACAAAAAGGAAGTGTGGATGAATATACTCAAGAATGGGAGACCTTAGTAACACGAGTACCTAGGTTATCAGAATCTCGTCTAATTCAATCATACATCTGGGGACTCAAAACCCATTTACAAGTAGAACTTGAGATGCATGACATTTCATCAATAGAAGTAGCAAGACGAAAAGCACAAACAGTCGAAAAGAAATTCGAACAAATATTTTGGTCAAAATCCGAAAAAACATATTCAAGACGAAGAACACCTCTGTATGCAGACACAAAAAATACAAGATATGTTCCACCACATCGACGTGAAGATGAAAAATCTAATGTGGAAATGCAAAGGATAAAAGAGGGTAAATGCAAGCACTGTGGTGAGAAGTGGGACCCCAAACATAGGCGTGCTAAAGGAAAAGAACCAAAGAACCTATATAATTGTGAAGCAATCAATGATTCAAACAATGCAGATTCTGACATAGAAGAAACAAAAGATGCCCTAGAATTCTCACCAAAATTAGATCACGAAAGTATTCCGCAAGTGTCATTATCAGCTATGACAGGTATATCACAACCTCAGACCTTAAAGTTAAAAGGACACATAAAGAAGAACAATGTGGTGGTTCTCATCGACTCTGGTAGCACACAATTTTTTAGATGCAACCATGGCAAAGAGACTCAATTTTTTTTCATTTCCCTTACCAAACATGAAGGTGATGGTAGCTGATGGAAAGAAGATTGAAAAGGTGGGGAAATGCCATAAAGTTAAATTGCAGATTCAAGACTTCAGTTTAGAGTCTCCGTTTTTCACAGTACCGTTAGGAGGAGTAGATGTAGTCTTAGGTATCTACTGGTTACGAACTTTAGGTACTTATCCCGCCAACCACCAAGTACAATTTATAAAATTCAAATGGGGAGGTCAGAAGTACAAATTACATGGATTCCAAGCACCAGAAACCCAAATTGTATCATCATCTTAGATGATGAAGATGATTCGAAAGGGAGCACCTGCTTATGTAGTACAATTTCATCAGTTAGAAATGTTATCTGCAAATATGACCAGTGAAGAGTCACCATAGATACAAGATCTAATTCGGAAGCATGAAAAAGTATTTCAAGACCTACCTATGAAGATGCCGCCTAATAGGGAAATTGAGCATACAATAGAAGTCAAGGCAGGATCAGACCTTGTCAACATCAAGCCATAACGATACCCACATCACCAAAAAACAGAAATTGAGAGATTAATCCAAGACCTCTTAAAGTGTGGGATCATCTCGAAAAGTGAAAGTCCTTACGCTGCTCCAGTGGTGTTGGTAAGGAAGAAAGATGGTTCATTCAGGCTATATGCATTGATTATAGGGGATTAAATAAAATAACAATCAAAAACAAGTTCCCAATCCCCTTTATCGACGAAATGTTGGATGAGCTACATGGCGCAAGGTATTTCTCAAAATTGGACTTAAGATTAGGCTACTATCCAATTAGAATCAGATTAGAGGACATACCAAAAACGACATTCCGAACACATGAAGGTCACTATGCATTTAAAGTAATGCCGTTTGGATTAACCAATGCACCAACAACGTTTCAAGCAACTATGAACGAATTATTTCGCCCACATCTTAGAAAGTTTGTATTAGTATTTTTTGACGATATTCTAATTTACAGTAAAACTTGGAAGGAGCACTTGCAATATTTGGACAAAGTTCTTACACTACTTAAAGAACACCAATTTTACGAAAAAAATCCAAATGCACATTCGGAAAGGAAGAAGTAGAATACCTTGGACACATTATATCCCATGAAGGCGTAAAGGTGGACCCTAACAAAATCAAAACTATAAAAGAATGGACCAAACCTGCTAATATATCCAAGCTAAGAGGGTTTTTAGGTTTGACTAGGTATTACTGAAGATTTATTAAAAACTATGCACATATAACTGCACCTCTAACAAATCTTTTAAAGAAGAATTCCTTTCTATGGGATGAGGAAGCAAGAAGGTGTTTTGAAAAATTAAAGGAAATTATGTCTAATGCTCCCGTACTAGCAACAACAGATTTTTCTAAACCATTTATCATTGAGTGTGATGCTTCCGGATTCAGTATAGGTGCAATATTAATGCAACAAGGACATCCAATAGCTTTTGAAAGTAGGAAGCTCAACAAAAGAGAACGCCTCAAATCCACATACAACAAAGAAATGCTTGCTATCATGCACGCACTAGCTAAGTGGAGGCAATATCTTTTGGGAAGTAAGTTTTCTATTCGAACAGACCACAATAGTCTCCAACATCTCCTTCAACAAAAAACACTTTCCGAAGAACAACAAAAATGGACTGAAAAAATTGTTGCTTTTGACTTGGAAATACTACATAAAAGAGGTAAAGACAATGTGGTAGCAGATGCCCTATCCAGGAAAGATGAAGAACCAACACTACTTGCAATTTCGGTTGTTGTCCTTGAGTGGCTTAACGAAATTTGAAGTGAGTATGCAAGGATCCATAAATAACGACAATAGTCAATAACCTTCCCAACAACTCAAAATTTGAGTGGAAGAATGATATCCTATGGTATAAGGGAAGAATCTATCTAAATACAAATTCCAAGTTTAAGTTTAAGATACTTAAGGAATCACATGACTCACCGTCATCTGGACATGTAGGATTCTTTAAGACTTACTACAATGCAAGCCAATCCTTCTTTTGGAAGGGAATGAATTTTAATATTCAGAAGTATGTAGCAGAATGTGACACATGTCAAAGGAATAAAAGTGAAAATATTATGACACCAGGATTACTTCACCCTTTAAACATTCCAAATCAAGAATCTCGATGGACTTTATCGAAGGATTACCAATATCTGAAGGCAAAGACAAGATTTTCGTAGTAGTCGACAAACTCACCAAATATGCTCACTTTATGGCAATAAAGAAGTCATACTCAACAAAAGAAATCGCTGAAATATTTTGCAAAAATATATATAAGTTACATGGTTTTCTGAAAGTCATTGTGAGTGATAGAGATGCCAAGTTCAAAGGTAATTTCTGGAAGGAATTGTTCAACCATATAGGAACCTACCTAAATATGAGTTCCGCTTATCACCCTCAAACAGATGGCCAAATAGAGGTTGTCAATAAATGTTTGGAGGCCTACCTACGTTGCTATGCTACAGAAAAACAAAATAAGTGGGCTCAATGGTTACATCTTGTTGAGTGGTGGTATAATTCCACTTATCATATATCAACAAAAATGACGCCATTTCAAGCTCTATATGGGTATGAACCCCCGAAATGGAAGGATCTAGCTATTGTCTAGACAAATCTACTTGTTGTTAAAGACCAACTAGAAGAAACCCAAAAAATTGTCCAAATATTAAAAGAAAATTTGAATAATGCAAGGAATCGTATGAAGCAACAAGCAGACCGTAACAAAACCGAAAGAGATTTTGAAGTCAGAGAATGGATGTTTGTTAAGCTCCAACCATACAAGCAATTATCCTTAAAACAGAAAGGAAAAAACAAATTGGCACCAAAATTTTATGGACCTTATCAGATCAACAAAAAGATTAGTCAAATTGCGTATGGTTTAAGCCTTCTAGAGACAAGTCGTGTTCACAATGTCTTCTACATATCTTGCCTTAAAAGGGCACTAGGTAACAACCAAACAACGCAAAGTTCAAACAACACTTCCATCCCAAGATGATGAGGGAAGAGTCATTCTAGAACCAGAAGGTATTTTGTCTACTAGAGAAAGGAAGCTTCGATATCGTACTATCAAAGAATATCTGATCAAGTGGAAGGACTTACCCGAAGAAGACGCTTCTTGGGAGAATGAAGCATTTTGTCAACAACATATGTTGTTACGTATGCTTTGAGGACAAAGCATTCTTTCGAGAGGAAGGCAATCTTATGTAAAAAATTAGTTAATTTTAGGTTTAATTAGACGAAAGGGCACGATCATAAGATCATGCCCTTTCCCAAAGGGTCCCCATGGCGGTATATAAGCTAGGAACCCCATTGTAAACAATCATCATCTGTCAATTCATATTTTTAATTATATATATAGATATATATATCTTCTGTGTATCGAGAAGTTTTTCGCTTCAATAAACTCTAACCTTGCTAACTAATTGGTGATTCCGAAGTTTAACATAACTGAGAGTTTAGATTGCTTGGGTAGAAAACAATATGACATAACTGAATTACAATTAAACATTGGGGATTATACTTTTATATCACAATTCTCTGTTCAATCTCTATGGAGTGATCTAGGTGACATTGTTTTGGGCTCAACCTAGATGGAAACCCTAGGTTCCTTTATTCTAAATACAAAAAAATAAGTTTTTGATATTTTCACACAAAAAGAAAAAAATAATGCTACAAGATGTTACTTCGAAGCCAGATTCAGTGACGCCAGAAGACATACAAGAAATCTCAAAAGTAATTCTTCAAGAAAGTAAAAAAGTGATACAAAATATGCAAAAGGAAGTTGACAAAAATCACCGCTGACAAGAATGAGGAAGTTTCTCGACTTAGAGACCATAGTGAAAAATTACTAACACAAATTAAGAAGCTTAAGAAGGATAAGTTGTTGGAAAACAAGGGGCAACAACTTGTTGAAAAGAAAGTGTCGAAATCTTCAAATGTAGAAATTCAAGTTAAGAAAAAACGAACATTGATCTAGTGAATATGACAACTCAAGAAGAAGAAAAGTTAGTTGAAGGAAAGACACACTTAGATGTTGCAGTTCAGATGATAAACATCTCAAGTGAAGGTTTTGTAACCAACTCAACCACATCGTCACCTGAAGTAAATCAAAAAATTTCCACACACTTAATAAGGGAAAGTCAAACCAAAAAAGTTCCCTATCGACATCTGAATCATGAGAGTAGACAACTCAACAATGCTGCGTATCAGGACTATTCAAAACAGAAACAACAAACTAATGTTCCAAAGAATATTGATGTACCTTCAATCCAATCTTATGATGACAATTCGTTACAAAATTCCAGTGATCAAAATATTCCATAGAAGATCAATCTAGGATGGTTTGATTCCTTCTCAGTGCGACAATTTTATTTGTCACTTAGAAGATCATATCAACATGTATCAACAAAAATGACAGTGCCGAGTCAAGAAGACATTTGAAACCGAAAAAGAGATCAAGCCTTTTGCGTCAACAAGCTTTGAGGACAAAGCTTTTTTGAGGAGGAAGGCAATGTTAAGAATAAAAAATATATATAAATATAAATAACTGTAATAATGATTAGTTAGTTAATAATTAGTTAAACAAAGAGGCATCTCTCTACAGACATGCCTGTTTGTGAAAGGGTACTTACTTGGCTTTATATACAGGGTCCTCACTCTCTTTGTATCATCATTCTTATTCACACATTCAATATATAATATTTGTATCCTCAATGGATATCTTCATATTCCAAGTCTTCTGGAGTAATTAATTTGAAGAAGGAACTTTGTTCACTTCTTAATATGCTGGAATTCCCGATGCTGATTAAATTTGACTATTAAGACTTCAAAACCTGAAGCCTGATATCTGATGTTGTGGCGGAAAAGGCTTACTCCATTGTGGTGATCTAAGAGATCTGGAAATTATGTTATGCATTTTGTTATTGAAAATTGTAAGAAGATTTCCATATGTCTTTGGCGATCATGATACGAGTTCATTGTTGCTAGATTTATCCAACAATATTTGATAATCAATCGAGATCCAAAATCTGAGAACTTCTTTGAGGTATAAAGTTGACATTTTTTTTAAAGATCTGGTTTTGGATCTAAAAATTTACTCGCTGCGTGATCGTGATGTGAATTTGTTATTGCAAGATTTATGCAACAATATTTGACAATCGATCGAGATCCAAAATTTGATAACTTCTTTGAGGGATAAAGTTGACATTTTTTTAAAAGATTTGGTTTTGCATCTAAAAGTTTATAATATGACGATCTAAGCTTAAGGATGCAATGAGCTTTGTGTGGCTGGGAGATGTGAGAAGAGAGTTTGGGTTAATATTTATGTAATCTAGACCTATTGTCTAATATCGCTGCTATTCATTTTCCTTTTAGGATGCAGATTGGTGTAGCTAGTAGCTACAAATATATTGCCTCTTTTGTTGTGGTAGAAATAAATCCATTCGTGGAGGTCGATAAATTCATTGTATACAAGAGCCTTCAACCTATGTGCCTGTTAGAATCCTGGATATATATGATGACATTTACAATCGTTGGTGTTAGTGAATGAGTCCAGGAAGCGGGAGAGGAGATCCTAGTTGGAGGTTAGCTCCCCTTAGGCTCGATCTAGCCTTTGTATGCAGTTTCTGGGCCACAAAAAACACTAGTCAAACTTGAGGGTGTGATGCAAAATATACTCAGTTTGTTGATCATGAAGTTTTCATGGGCCATGGGTGAGCTGCTCGTGATTTGATACATGGGTCTTAGTTGCCATGAATTCATCGTTTTTGGACACTGGCAAATTAATCTAGGCAGAAAATTAGTATTGTCACTGGGCTTTGTATTGAACAATTTTATCAAGTACAAAATCTACATCCTTACAAGACCTTTGTTTTTGCCACTATTTCTGTCGAATTTGTATATCACTCATATCTTGATCGAAGATAGCAAGGAGGAAATTTATACCCAATCCGGTACCAGCGTGATCTCTATCCAGTGATCTAACGTGAGACTGTTGTTAATTCATGTAATGTAAATCATGTTAATGGCGGATTTGTCAGTTTGAAACGAATGAGGAAGACTACCTGGAATATTGCTTTGAGACGGTTGAGGTATGTGAATATTAGAATACTCAACGGAGTTGCAAATCATGTGGCCTTTGATTTGTGCACAACCTTTCTTGTTCCTTCGACAAATTCCTATAATATAGCCAGGAACAAGCTAATGGAAGTGGTGCAATAGTTTTTGCAATACTCCCTAAACTTGCATACAAAATTCCCATGTTGGGACAAGTAGCAATGCAAACATTCCATCTGATCGATAAATAAGAGCTATGTATACTTGCAAGTGGTGTAGTTTCAATCATGGTTTCAAGCCCCGTATTCAATTGTGCTTCCAAGCCCTGTATTTAATTGTGCTTCCAAAACCCCAATATTAAAGCCTTCTTTAATGTTTCATCGTGCAATGGGTTGGTTTTTTTATACCAGTGATTGGACAACTCATAGACACATGCTCTTTTTTACCAAACACTCAGATATAATGTTGTGCCAAACAAGCTTCAACTAGAGTGGTTTTGCGGAATAAGTTCACGGGTGCCCGGTGTGTGTTCTTTAGATATGCATAGGGCTAGCAACAAGGGGAATCATGCCATACTTGGTGCAAGTGTTAATTCATGTGTGGCCTTTTTTTGCAGTACTGGGTCGACCACACTTTGGTTGTTTTTCATAATCGTTCAAACAATTCCAACATGTGGAAGTTCAAACGCCTCTATAGGAAACTTTACAATAAATTATAGTCTAGGAGCAAGGAATAGCATGAGGTAATTTTTATATTATTTTTAAAAAGTCGCTTCATTAAGAGGTGCATTAAAAATATATGAGGCTTTGTCCATTTGGTGGCATATTATGCTATTATCAAAAGTTTAAATGAGCTCGGAGATATAGTATAACTTTGTCAAAGGTTTGGAGATTTCTCTTTGAAAAAAGAAGAATAAGAGATATAGCCTTTTTATTTTAAAAAGAGGAGTGAAAGAGGCTTACTGAAACCTCATTCAAAAGTTTAATCTTTTATTGAAAAAGAGATCATTGAAGACTTGGTAAGGCATTCTGAAGGTATACGGATTGTGATTAGAAAACATGAGAATAACATTCAGCCTTTTTCACCAGTTCGCTTGTCTTGTCTTGCTCTTGCCAATTCTTGACAAGTACTACAATGATGTGCCATTACCCTCTCTTGTTTCAAGTGCTACAATCTTGCAAACATCGCTGATCAACCAGTGGTGTAAGGCATTCTGAAGGTATAAGGATTGTGATTAGAAAACATGAGAAGACCATTCAACCTTTTTCACTAGTTCACTTGTCTTGTCTCGCTCTTGCCAATTCTTGACAAGTACTACAATGATGTGCCATTACCCTCTCTTGTTTCGAGTGCTACAATCTTGCAAACATCGTTGATCAATCAATGGCGTCATGATTTTTCATCATTGTGAAGCCTAAATGATAAATCACCCACAATGTTTACAAAAAAATGCGATAGTGTCCCAGCTCGTGACAGTGAAAACATTTAATCTTCGACATGTCCTTCTTGCCACCTTGACTGGAATTTGATTTGGAATGGCATGACTTCCCCTTCTCTTTCTTCGCCTTTCCAGCTAAGGCACAATTCTCCTCATCATCATTCTTGGATGAGGATCCATCTCTAGTCTTCTGCTGAATCTCTTCTTGTACCAAGTCGGACCACAACCGCTCCCACTCTGGTAGCTTCTCCCTCCCATTAACCGAGTCTTGGTAACTGTGCCAGCTCTTGGGAAGGCCTAGAAGTCTTAGGCTCACCATATCGTCTTCAACAACTATGACACAAACACTTCCAAGCTCCCGACATTGGGTGAACTTGGTCAACTACTTCGGTATTGTGTTGCCCTTCTCCATCTTGATCTTTCTGAGCTTGTTCTTCAGTGCCAACTTCCTGTGGTCATTGCTGTTTTGAAACAAGGCCGTCAAGGCCTTCCACATTGCAAATGGAGTTTCCTTACCGTGGATGTCCAAGACAATATGATCTCGAACTCCTTTTAGGATAATCCTTCTTGCCTTTGCCACACACTTTCTCCACTTTGTTAGATCCTGAGCATCAGCTGGCTTAGGAATATCTTTGTCTATGAATTCCTTAAGCTCATTGTCTTCCAACACTGCCTCCATCCTATCCTTCCAAGCAATATAGTTTGAACTACCCTCAAGGGCGTATTCAAGTCTCAATCCTTAGAACGACATCTTGTTGGCTCTGAAGTATGATACTGCAAATTCAATTTCTCCTGCAAAAGACAAACTTATATTCTCCTCTTCTATAGTGATTTCAACTCTGATGCCATGTAGAAATTCCTTGTAGATTCAAACTGCAGATTGTAATACGCTAAAACAATTGGCTTGAATCTACTCTACTCATCAACGGAAACAATAATTGATTGATGAAATAACGAAAAGCATAAAAGAGAGAATTCAATCACACACAACACAATAATTTTTTGGGGAAAACCACAGCTATAACCCTTGCTATCTATATATTGTATTAATCATAAAATATGAGAAGATTACAAGGCTTTGCTCAAGCTCGACCCACCTTTGCACTATCTCAATCTATCTCATTGCTTCACAAACAAGCTCCAGCCAATACTTAGCCAAATTTGCTGCCTGCCAAGATCCTATTTCCTTGTGTAGTTTCCTAGGGAATTAGCCCATATTTAAATGGGAAATTCCTCATGCATAACAGTGCAATCCATCATAGGGCTTCCTCTGATTGCATGCATCACTTGTACAATTCAGATGATGATACAACTGATAGTACACTGCCCCTGAACTCCAATCTCAAACGGGTCTTTCTCAGATCTGACATGCATGAGTTAATTATGAGTGAATCTTCAATTTATTGGTTCATTAGTGCTAGTTATACTCCACTACTGCAGTTTACACCCCACTATTGGATCTCTCACTAATTCTTCCATCAGTTGGAACTAGTTTAACTGAATTTAATTGAGTTAAATTGAATTAGATAATTACAACTCAAAAGAACTCAACCTGGGCCCCTAAAATTTAGGAACCACTCTACACGACTCTAGATAGACTCCCAACTTGAATTAACTGAGCCAACTAAGTCAAATTAACTTAGTTAACTATTACAAGTTGCTATGAGAATTAGAATTACAATTTAATTCCTAATTTAATTGAAGGACAAAATTAAATTAGGATTTTTTTGTTGCTATTTTCAACAACCTGTACTCGAAATGTCGAAAATCAGCCAGAACTTGATTGAAACTCGGCCATCATGTAATCATCTATTAGAGTTAATATAGACTCAGCCAGAACTTGATTGAAACTCGGCCATCATGTAATCATCTATTAGAGTTAATATAGACTTGGTTTTCCTTCTAAATTGTCATCTTTGGGTCTTATTCCCTTTTTTCTTACAAGATAATGTGTTATTCACTTATATATATATATATATATATATATATGATGTTTACATTATGGGAGATGACGTTTCTAAACATATCTGTTTCAGAAACTTTGAAACATTTCGGCATTTTGTGCAACTTAGCTTTGCATCAAGGTGCAAGATTTAGAAGCGACATGTTCCATATGAGTTTTAAATGTGTTGTGATGGTTTTTTTTTCAGTTTTCTAAGGATTGATAAACAAGATCTACCATGGTTAGATCAATGAACTGTAGAAAATTCTTGGTTCCTGTAGCCCCTCCTGGTTTCAGTTTGTTTTGCATACAAGTTTAATGCCCAATTGCAACTGGAACACTGCTAGGCTACCGCTACTCTTTAACTTTCACTTTCAGCTGATAATAAAAATTTCACATGCATACACACAATTTAAGACACTTAATTTTTGGTCAATCACAGACCCTGGAAAATCCCCAAAGGGGAAAACCAGTTAGGAGGATTTTCTTTGCTTTTCTCAGAGGATTTTGTACAGCATTAAATACTCATCAAGGGTACTTATCTCTCCCTTGAAAATCATGTCAGTATTCCTAGAGAGTCATGCCACTGTTCTGGACCTCTGACTGCCTTGGAATTCGGACCAGTCAGACTTTCTCTGCTCAGAAAATCAACCACTGTTCAGCAGATTCCTCAAATTCTGCCTTGAATTTGGTGCTGTCAGACTTCCTACTCAGTATCGTACTGTGTGCTGCTAGTGCTGACAAATCTCCTTGATTTGCAGGCCTGTGCATGCTCTGAAAATCATACTGAAGCTGTGGCTGAACATCCCCGAAAATCATCCTGAGACTCTCTCTCAGCCCCTCAAAAAATGCACTGGAGTTCATAGATCTGACCCTCTTGGTCTGCATGCCACCTCCATGTTTTTCCTTGGACTGCGTTCTACAGCACTGCCTGGGAATTTGGGCCTGTTCTCCTTGCTGTAAGTTCTCTCCTGCAAACAATGGCCGTCTCAGCCTTCCTTCTCCTCTTCTCCTCTTCTCCAACACATGCACATGAAGAATGAAATTACTTTTGCCTTTTCTCCCCCTTTTTAGTCTCATAATGATGAGAGAACCCTATCCCTAAGATCAAGGGCTGAGATTAGATCTCAGCTCTCATTGATCAAGGGTGGAGATCTAATCTCCCATTGACCCCCTCTTATGTCTCCCCCTTCATTAATGAGCCTCCCTAGTCACTTTAACGTCTTTTTGTACCTTGTACCTTTTTCTCATAAAGTCACTTTAAACATAAAGTGACTTTAATATAATAAGGTACCATGTACTTACTGTACCTCATAAAGTGACTAAAAAGTCACATGACTTTAATAACTCGTAAAGTCACACTAAAAAGGTGGTCTCATGTGTTTTCCTAGGCCAAAGGCAAAAAGCACTAGGAAACACCTCATTGGTACCTTATTTTTTCAACATGAAGTCACTTGGAGGTGGTGCAGTTTGCTGTGTAGGTGGTTCAGATGGTTCCCTGTAGATTGCTGTCACTGATTAGCTTCTTTGCCTCTTGTAGCCTCTTCTCAATCATTTTCCATTTGGATTTTCTCTCCTGTTCAACATTTTTCCTCTAATTTCTTCTCTAGCTCTACTGCTGCTAATCTCTATATTTCTCTCTCTGCCCCCCTTCCCTGTCTGTTTCTAATCTGGATTTCCAGCATCCTCCTTCAGTCTTTGCCCTTTCAACCTCTTCCATAATTCTCTGCTTCTTGCTTGGCTTGTGCCTCTTGAGCTTTAATCTTATCTTCCTCCTCTTTCTTTACCTCTCAGCTTCAGCCATTTTCTGTTTGATCCTCTCCATGTGTTTGTTAGAGGTAATGCTATGAGTGAGAATAAAATCTTCTGATTTTAGTCTCATGAGCACTTCCTCCCGTGTTGTTGTATTCTCATATGGCGCTTCATGATCCCGTTGCTCTTGGGCACAAGGTCATGTTATTGAAACAAAAATACTATGTATGGCACCTACTCCTAGAATATCATGCTTGTGAGATTGCCACTATGGAAACCTGTATTGCAGATTGCATTAGCTTCCTATCCATCTTTTTTCAGAATTCACAAGAGCCCGTAGTGCCCGGTATATATGTTATAGGGAATAAATGTTATTTTCCTGGAGTCTTTGGCCAATGAAGCATTAAAACCATGCATAATGGTTTGGTAAGGAATTTCCTCAAGAATTATTCTAGTAGGTACATATTTGGGTAACAGGTGAGGGGGGTGTGACCCCATAAATCCTCAAATATGTATAATCCTCCTGAAGGTACTGATTACATATGCTTCTCAATAGCTTCAATGTCTCTCTATTTAGCCTAGGGCACTCTTTATAAAATATCAATTTATAAAGGGGAACAATGAAGAAATGACAAAGTTATGCATAGTTTATCTTGTATTTGTTCTCCCACATAGCTTGACATTAAACATGAATTGGAGTTTCTATTATATTCCAATTCCAATTCAACCCTGCAAAAGGGTTTCTAGCATAAGATGATATCAAGTACATATGATGCCATGTAAAAAGTGGGGAATGTTTCAGAATTAGGCTTTTTAGCTTTTTCAATTACTTTATTCAAAGAACGAGAGAAGATGATTTGTTTTTTCTAAAGCGTCATTGGGTTATTATTTTAATGATGATTTAGTTTTCTTTCGATTCATCATTGGGTTCTTATTTATTATTTAATGATGATTAAATTTTTTGAATCACCTTTGATTTCTTATTTTAATAGCTAAATTGAGACAGTCTGGAGATATGTTTGAGCCTCAAGTCTACTTGATGAACATTAAGAACAGCATATGGGGCTATAGGGCCTGGCCTTAGTTGATTCGTGCCATAAGCTTTATATCATCATCCTAAAGTAAGACTGAATGTGGTTAGGGACTCCCTGTACATGGTGAAGGTCATTCACATCCCGAGTTGAAATTTGGATGTTTATTGGAAATTTCATATAATCCTCTATTTGTTCCATCTATGGAGCTCAATTTATGTACATATACTTTCAGAATCTTGATTTTGATTACTCATCTGTATGTGCTTATTAGATCTGAAGTTTACTCCAGTCTTGGTTAAAATCTACATTAACGTTGTGGCATATGAAATGCCAAATGTAGCATTTCTATAATCTTTGACATTCTAAGGTTATTGTGGCATGCAGGCAATATTCTGTTACTGGATTACATCAAACTTGTTCTCACTTGTACATGGTGCAGGTAAGTGACATATTTATATATGCTGTTTGCTCTTTTGAACTTTTTCCACAAAAAACTACTGATTTTATGCATATGAATATAATATTTCAAATTTATATATCCATCTAGCCTCTTTAATTATGGACATTTAGCAATACTGCAACTGTTTTAGTAGAAATCCAGTGGCCATTCATATGGAAGATACCCTTCAATTAGCTGGAATTGATAAACAGTGAGTCAGTCAAGTTGTAGGTATGTTTTTGTATGCTCTTGAAAAGGGTTAGGGTTTTGGACCCTCCATATTCTTCTTGAAAGTTGCACATGTGACTGGCACCACATGCGTGACTAATTAGAGTTGATTTCACATCCACTTGCTACTGTGGTGGTCAAAGAATAGGTCAACTTGCTGAAGGCATAACTTCTCATATGAACTCCATTTTATACTCATTGGAAAGCTAAGAGACAAAGTTTAAATGATTGACCCCAAAAAATTGTTTAAAGCCCTCAAATCAGATCTAGAAGTTTCAGGATCCCAAATTAGGAAATTACGATCTGTCCTTATGTTGGGCCTGTCAAGGCCATGGCCTTTTTTTTCACTGTAGAGAGTACCAAAATGGATGACAAGTTATATAGTGATCTATTACAAATTAGTATTATTCAAGGCTGCAAGTACAAAGTCTAATGAATCTTCAGATCGACATCACCTAACACCTCTCAAAGATAGAATCGTGTGATAAATGTAAAAGCTACATGCTACTACAAAATCTAGCAGGCCTATTGCAAAGTCCCACTAGGCAAATCCAGACCTTATGGCAACAAGAGACTAGCCACCACTGTTACTTCAACGACCTTTCTCCAGCTGTTTAGTAGTGAATTAAATCCCTCAAGGGAGGCTTCCCTATAAAGATCACCTACAGATATTCAACAAGAAGGATTTAAGGTGATGCAAGACGTCATGATGGGAAAAAAGGTGATGCAAGGCCTAATGATGGGAAAAAAATAATCTTTACTAGGGTTGAAGTATCCTTTCCCAAGAACTCATATAGATTAACAAGCTGTTGTAAGTTAGGGTTTGAGAGGTATTCAATGATATGGCATGCAATGTCATATAACAGCTAGAAGAAACTTCCAAGTATAGATCAATAAAGGGACAAGGCTATCAATTAGTTAAGCAAGTTTTAGGGTAGGCAAGTGAGTTTTATTGGCTAAAACATGCATAAAGCAGCAATAAAAGAAATGTTGTCAGCCATAATTATAGGCTTTTACTATGCAATTAATGCTAGATATTCCCTTTTTCAAGTTATTAAATGCAATCCCTATTAAGAAGGCAATAATACATCAAAGAAAATTGCTATTAAACACAATTTTAAGGAAACCCTAACCCCAACCCTAGATACCTAGAACTTAGAAAGAAGAGAGAAGATGTGTATAAAGGAGGGGTTGATCAACACCTACTAAACTAGTGCCTTGCTTTAATTGGGCAATGGAGTCTTTTAGGGCCTCATGAGGACAACCTTGATGAAGAGGGTGAGAGAGCCAAAATCTCTACTTAGAAAACCCAAATGGCTTTATTACTGTTGTTTTTCTAGTGAATGCAGCACTAGAAATAATTTTTCAAATCTGGTAACTACTTTCAATGATACTATAGTCTTCTTTAGAGCATTAAATATGATATTTAGAGCATATCAAGCATCAAGCAGTTACACTTGAAAAATTACAACCATAAACAATGAGTGAGAGATATCACAGTAGAGAAAGAGACACCAAAATTAGGTCAATGACCAAGGAAAAACCCATTGAGGGGAAAACCCAATCAACTTTCCATATGAGAGAGATTCCAATTCAATTTTTCCAATAACAACCAGTCAAAGGTCAACTTTTGACCATCCAAAACTAAGTCAAATATATTCAATATGGAGAGAACCACTCTCTTATTTTGTCACTATAGAATTACTAGTCAAAGTCCAGTCAAAGTGCAGTACAGTAGCAACTTGGTCAACATAAATCCTCTATGGTCAACACAGGTGTAGCAGGCCAAAGTCAACAGGTCCGAAAATTCACAGAGCGAGGTCAACAGTGTTAAAGTATGTAACTAGGTTTGGTCTTCATAAACATGAAATGTACTCTTTATTCTTGTATACTGTAAAAAGAAAGAAAAAAGATTATTATTATTTTTGTAACATGGGTTTCATGCTACACAAAAGATAATAAGCAAATAAGAATTACACAAGTAATTATCAAGTATAAGAAAATATTTCTGCCTTTCTGATTTTCTAACGTGGTTTCAAAGTCAGGTGAAGAAGGAAGAAGGCCATTTGAGGATCCACTGAAAGGAGTCTAAGAAACCTCAGAAAGTTGAGCAAGGGATCATATAAGTGGATCTTATAAGGAAAGAAGCTTACTACCTTCAAGGACAATGTCTAACCCAATAAAGGGAGAGAACAAACTAGAAGGAGCATCAAATTACAGGTCATGGAAGAAAATAATTGATCTCATTCTTTAAAAAAACAAATTTCTGGATTTGGTCAGAGGAAAGGTAAAGAAACTTATTGAAGGATCTAGTGATGCAGATAAAGTGAAGTTTAGAGAGTCACAAATATTGGCTATGACACTAATAGAAGGTATAAAGGACAATCTTGTCCCATACATTTCCAACATAGACTTTGCTCAAGAAATGTATGAAGCCTTATAAAAATTGTTCACTTTCAAGAACATTGGTAAGTAACAAGTCTTAAGAATGAGCAAAGGACCACAAAAATAACAAAAGGTGACACTGTGGCTTCTTTCTTTGTAAGGATAGCTAGAATTAGAGATGACCGTCAAGCCACAGATGAGATTGTACAGGAAAAAGAGCTAGTGGTTATTGCATTATTGGGACTGCCACCTACTCGGAGTGCTTTTGCTTCAAGAATCAACAGTTGGAAAGAAACTCCTTCATTCGAAGAATTACGGAATGCCTGTAGCCAAGAAGAGATGAGAATCTCATTAGTAACCAACAATGAAGAAGAGAAAGTTTCAAATGCCTACTCCACTCATCACAAGAAATGAAACTTCAAGAAGTCAAAAGGGCCAAGAAGGAAGGTAGACATATCCAAAATAGAATGCTACCAATGTCATAAAATGGGTCACTATAAAAGTCACTATCCTGACAATCCGAAGAATAAGAAAAAGAACAGGGACCAAGCTAATGTTGTTGAAGGATCTCCAAAGAAGAATAAAGCTGAAGAATCAGATATAAGAGACTTACACTACTAAGTCCTTTGCTCTAAGATTTAGTTGTTTCATTTTTGATTTCTAGTATTTGTTGGTTTAACATATTTTGGAAAAACATCTTTGAATTGTTTTTATAAGGTTATAGGTATCCCTTGAGTTTGGAGGGAGCCCTCACCAACTTCCAAAGATAAGTATCTTACTCCTTGTATTACCTTTTGATTTTTTGGTTTCCCTTATGTTAATTTTAGGCAACAATGGTATGTTCTATGCTTTAACAATTTTACTTCAATTTCTTTATTAGCCCAATATCAATATCCAGATTAGCAATCACATCAACATGATAGTAAAATGCAGATAGAACATAAACATAAACATAAACTGTAGAAGTGTTAATTTTAGGTATGTTCTATGCCGAGAGCAAATTTACTTCAATTTTCCATATTAGCTCAATATCAATTCTAGATTAGCAATCACATTTAGCATGATAGTAAAATGCAGATAGAACATAAACATAAATCGCAGAAAACAAGCCAAGACAAGAGGACACAAGATGTGGTGCCAGCCAAGGACTACCCCAATGTGGGGAAATCCTTGATCAATTCTTCTTGTGTTCTTCAATAGATCAGTAGAGAGAGAGATAGTACATATACATCAGAAGTCAACACTTTGACTTGACAAGATAAGAGCAGAGATCTTCACCATGAAGATAACATAATGAGGTCGATGATCTGAACTCAGGTGAAGGCATACTTGTTAAAATTGGCAACTAGCACCAAATTCCATGTGGGTCATCTTATTTATGGCAGCTGATATTTTTCTTGGATCCCTTTCATCAAGAGGTGTAGGATTGATCTAAAGATCATCTGATCCCAATAAGTATTCATGGGGTTATGAATTTATTTGCGTTATAAGACAATTCGTCAAGGTCAGCCAACAACCAAATAAACCCCACATGTGCTCAACGTTTTAGTATAAATAGAGGTGGCCTTCAAGTCATTTCAACACACTTGGGATCTCTTCCTCTCTCTACTTGTCTTTGGGTTTTAGTAGGAGGAGAGATCCTAAGGAATAACGTTTCCCTAATCTAGAGGGCAGCAAGCCAGAATTGGCGGAAAAGCTGGATCTGTTGGAAAAGCCGAAAAAGCTGGAACTGCCAGAATTGCCTGAAAAGCCGGAATTGCCGGAAAAGCCGGAAAAGCTGGAAAAACTGGAACTGCCGGAAAAGCCGGATCTATCGAAAAAGCCAGAACTGTCGGAAAAGTCGGAACTGCTAGAAAGCCGGAATTGCCGGAAAAGCTAGAACTGCCCGAAAAGTTGGAAAAGCCGGAACTGCCCGAAAAGTTGGAAAAGCCGGAACTGCTGGAAAAGCCGGAACTGCCAAAAAAGTCGGAAGCCGAAAAAGCCAGAAATGCCGAAAAAGCTGGAACTGCTGGAAAAGCCAGAACTGCCAAAAAAGCCGGAAGTCGGAAAAGCCAGAAATGCCAGAAAAGCCGAAATTGCCAGAAAAGTCGGAACTACTGGAAAAGCCATAAAGCCGGAACTATCGGAAAAGCCAGAAATGTCGGAAAAGCCGAAACTGCCAGAAAAGCTGGAAAAGCCGGAAAAGCCAGAATTGCTGGGATTGTCGGGACTGCCGGAACTGCCGGGAACAACTGGAACTGCCAGAATTGCAGGGAACTGCCGCAATAGCTGGAGCATTTGTCTCCGAAGGAGAGCAACATGCTTGGGACAGCTAACTAACATTGGGACAGTTGTATGGTACTTAGCAACAAATACAACAAGCATGCAATGTTACAGCTAGCATGCAAGGGACAACTAGCATGCAACAACAAGCATGCTAGGGACAACAAGCAAGCAAGGGACAACAAGCAAGCAAGGTGCAACCAACACATAGGTCAGGATGGCAACATGGTGCAACAATGGCACATAATGGAATACAGTGATGGGTACATTCATGATTAATGAAGCGTGATGAGATGCAGCATGGTGCAGCGCAGTGAGGTGCATCGTGCAACATGATGACGAAATGCAACACAACGATAGGTGAAGGAGTCGCCTTGGAGAATCAGTTGAAGCAACATGTCTTTTACTGATCTCATGTATTATCTTCTTAGAGATGATCTATGCTCTTATCTAGATAAGTCAAAGTGTTGAATTTTGTTGTAAACATACTATCTCTCCCTCTCTCTGCTGAAATATTCAAGAACATATAAGAAGAATTGATTAAGGGTTTCCCCACATTGGGGTTTGTCCCTGGCTAGCACCACATGTTGTGTCCTCTTGTCTTGGCTTGTCTTCTGCAATTTATGTTTATGTTCTATCTACAGTTTAATGCTGATGTGATTGCTAATCTGGAAAAGATATGGAGCTAATTGTGAAAATTGAAATAAATTGCTCTAAGCATAGAACATACCTAAAATTAACATGCTATCAGAGCTGAGGTGAAGACAATGCCCAAGCAAGAGCAAAAGAGCAATCACCCAAGATAGTTGGGAAAGGACAAAAGGTTTAGTGGATTCCTTATCCCTCTTCAAATTCACCAAGTGTGAAGTCGAAGCAGAGAATATTATCAGAATGGCGCAGCGGAATATGGCCTAGCTAAAGATCACTTCATTGGAAGATTGGATCTCAGGGTGGAAGGAAAGGTAGATAACTAGTTTGGCCATTATGTGAAGGAGTGTCCGAATGGCAGGGACACATCACTTGATGATGGTGTCCCTTGATGATGATAACAATCATTCCAGGGACATCTTCGATGATCAAAGGAATGACTGGTAATGCAGGTCATCAAGGAAATGGCTGACTCTTCATAGAAAGCAAGGAACCCCAGGTATGAAGAATCAAATTTTGTTTCTGATAAGATAAAGAAGCAGTATCTTGTATTGGCCCTCTCCTTCAAATTCTTTGGGAATCTGGCTTATAGATTGTAGTGCTTCAAGGCACTTCATCGAATAGATGGGTGCACTTTCTAATTTGGTAGAGATGGAAATAATCGTGGGATTATACTTGGAGCCGATGCCACCTATCTAGGAAAGGGTGTAGGGAATGTTAACTCTCAATTGAATTAGGGTAACTTGATTCATTTACAGAATCTCTTTTATGTACTTGATCGTAATAAGAACTTGGTGTCCATCTCGAAAATGGAAGTCAAAGGTTTCAGGGTGGCATTCATCAATGGAAAGGTACGTGTTAAAAATATAATTTTCAAAGATGCTTTTTCTCATGGGTTCACGGCTGGCAATTTGTATCAAGTTGCAGGATGGTCCATTGGGGATCATGTCAATTGACATATCACATCTATAACACCGGAGGTCTACCTATGGGGCCCTACCTGATGTGAGTCAAATGGTGATAGGGATGTTTGAATTCAAGTAGAGCATGAAGGTACGTGTTTGAGATGTACTGAAGGAAAATCTTATAAGGGGACCATTCCCCTCATGCAGCAAGTCTACAGGTTTGGAACAACCCGAGGAGTCTGAGATTTATGATCAGGAATCTCATATATATAGGTGGAAGAAAGCCCTCTATGGCTTGAAGCAAAACACCCCGGGCGTAGTATGAGAGGATTGATAGCTGTCTGATGAAGTTGAGATTCACTGGGAGTGAAACTGATCCAAACCATTACCCAAAGGTTGTGGATGATAGACCTCTCATATCGGCACCTTATGAGGACGACCTATTTCTGACAGGGACAAACCCTGTCATTTGCAGAAGAGGGAGTTGGATTCCAGATGTGGAATGATAAACTACAAGCCTGTGACGACCTCGAGGATCTTAACTTTCAGAAGTTATATGGTAGTGATGTCGGACCAAATTTGGGAAATGCCTGCGAATTTCATAAACTCATTCGCGTTGATGTTCTTGGTGAACTTCCGTCCAGACATATGTTTTGCAGTTAGCATGGTGAGCTCATTTTTTGTTGAGCCTCACTTGATTGGTGCCAAGAATCTTCTGAGATATCTTCGGGGCACAATCTCTCATGGATTGAGATACACTGCCGGAAATATGAAACTGCATGATTATTGGAATGCTCACTGGGTAGGTAGTGTGGAGGATCACTAGAGCACTTCTCAGTGCTGGTTCTCTTTGGATTCTGCTTCGATATCATGGATGAGCAGGAAGCAAAAGTCGGTTGCTATAAGCATCGCTGAGACTGAATACATAGCTACGAGTATGATCTCGTGTGAAGCTGCATGGTTGCAGAAGCTCTTAAGTGAGTTGTTTGTAGACATGATGAATACCACTGTGATTCTCTGTGACAACTAGAGGGGGGATTTGATTATTGAGGAATCCCGTATTCAATGATTGCTCCAATAGATAGACATCAGATACTGCCTTATCTACGATATGGTAAGTCGATGAGCGAGGAGGCTCCATCGCATTGAGACTGATGTACAAGTCACAGACATTTTGTCAAAGCTCCGGGGAAAGGTCAAATCTGTGACTTTCCCGAACAACTTGGAGTCGTTGAGAGGCCTTCTTATAAGGGTCATGCATGTTGCATGCATTGAGCCCTGGGAGCTCTGGGGGCTTGGGGTACTTACTGGAGCAACATACGACCACAGTGCGACTCACCCTCCCCTGGTGGTGCGCTATGAACAAGATGATTCGTTCTTCTGTGGGCCGGGATGATTAGTTCTCCCATGGCAACTATGGAACAGGATGATTAGTTCTCCTGTGGGCCGGAATGATTAGTTCTCCCATGGCAACTGTGGAACAAGATGATTAGTTCTCCTGTGGGCCAGGATGATTCGTTTTCTGTGGCAACTATGGAACAGGATGATTAGTTCTCCTGTGGGCCAGGATGATTTGTACTCCGTGGCGACTGTGGAACAGGATGATTAGTTCTCCTGTGGACAAGGATGATTAGTTCTCCGTGGCATCCATTGACAGGATGATTCGTTCTCCTGTGGACAGGATGATTAGTTCTCCTATCGAGGCATCCTACCCATGTTGTCTGGGACTCATGGGAAGTACCTCTCATCTGATCAATGAGTAGATAAATGAGGATACGGACCATAGTAGTACTATCGATGGACGCATCGTTGTATCTACCGTACTCCCTATGCTAGAATGACCTCCATTGATCTGGGATCAATGAAACTGATCTGGGATCAGTATGAGTGGTTTGAGACACTCTCTTGTGACAATGATCTAGGATCAATGAAACTGATCTGGGATCAGTATGAGTGTTTTGAGACACTATCTTGTGACATTGATCTGGGATCAATGAAACTGATCTGGGATCAGTATGAGTGGTTTGAGACACTCTCTTGTGATATTGATCTGGGATCAATAAAACTGACTTCGGGTCAACAAGAGTGATGTGACACACTCTCTTTAGATGAAACTGACTTTGGGTCAGTAGAGAATGGTATGAGACATTCTCGATCAATTCTTCTTCTTCATGGTTCAGTAGAGTAGAGCAGTGCAGGGCACTGATGGAAGAGATAGTACAGTCGGACATATGGATCAGCGGATGGAGTTCTCCCTAATTAAGGGGGAGTGTTAAAATTGGCAACTAGGGCCAAACTCCATGTGAGTCATCTTATTTATGGTAACTAATATTTTTCTTGGATCCCTTTCATTGAGAGGTGTAGGATTGATCTAAATATCATCTGATTCCGATATGTATTCATGGAGTTATGAATTTATTTGCGTTATAAGACAATTCGTTAAGGTCAGCCAGCAACCAAATAAACCCCACATGTGCTCAACGTTTTAGTATAAATAGAGGTGGCCTTCAAGTCATTTCAACACACTTGGGATCTCTTCCTCTCTCTAC
>APFE030453620.1:1189-20486 GCA_000404065.3 Pinus taeda | reverse complement strand
TGTCTTTACTCTTGCAGGTGGAGCAATTAGTTGGATGTCAAAGCTTCAAGAAACAGTTGCGTTGTCCACTATTGAAGCCGAATATATAGCTGCCTCAGATGCCAGTAAAGAAGCAATATGGTTAAAGGGTCTGCTCGATGAAATTGGAAGAACGCAAGGGAAAGTGAATGTACTTTGTGACAGTCAAAGTGCTATTCACTTGGCTACAAACCCTGCCTATCATAGCAGAACCAAGCACATTGATGTAAGGTATCATTTTCTGAGACATGTGATCGATCGCGAAAAGGTAGCTCTTCAAAAGGTCCATACACGAGAGAATTGTGCAGACATATTCACAAAGCCAGTAACAGTAGAGAAGCTGCGGTGGTGTTTAGCTTCTCTTGGCTTGCAGAAAAGATGATGAATGGGCATGGGCAAGGGATTAGGAAAATTGTTGTCAGGGTGGAGTTTGTTCGTTTGACAACGAATTAATAACTTTGGGTAAATGTAACTAGACAGTTTTATACCGATATATTAGTTATGTAACGACGGTTCATGATATAAAACTATCAAATGCCCATGAAATATAATGTGCGGAAAACCATTACTAAATAACAAATTCCAATCCATTCAGTTTCTTTGTCTTGGTTATTTGGTTGAGCCTTCTTGTTTTCTTCATTATTTCAGTTTTTGTCACAACAAAGGAGAGCAACATGCTTGGGACAACTAACTAACATTGGGATAGTTGTATGGTACTTAGCAATAAATACATGAACCATGCAATGTTACAACTAGCATGCAACAACAAGCATGCTAGGGACAACAACCAAGCAAGGGACAACAGGCAAGTAAGGTGCAACCAACACATAGGTCAGGATGCAACAATGGCACATAATGCAGTACAGTGATGGGTACAATCATGATTAATGAAGCGTGATGAGATGCAACATAGTGATGATGGGTGCAGCATGGTGCAACGCAGTGAGGTGCAACATGATCACGAAATGAGCACAAAGATAGGTGGAGTCACCTTAGAGAATTAGTTGATGCAACATGTCTTCAATCAATCTCATGTATCATCTTCTTAGAGATGATCTATGCTCTTATCTAGATAAGTCAAAGTGTTAACTTCTGTTGTAAACGTACTATCTCTCTCTCTTTGCTGAACTATTGAAGAACATATAAGAAGAATTAATCAAGGGTTTCCCCACATTAGGGTTTGTCCTTGGCTATCGCCACATCTTGTGTCCTCTTGTCTTGGCTTGTCTTTTGCGATTTATGTTTATGTTATATTTGCAGTTTACTTTAATGTTGATGTGATTGCTAATCTGGAAAAGATATGGAGCTAACTATGAAAATTGAAATAAATTGCTCTAAGCATAGAACATACCTAAAATTAACATACTGCTTCAACTGATCTTTCAAGGTGACTCCATCATTGTGCTGCACCTCATCATCATGCTGCACCTGACACTGCGCTGCACCCAATCACTAAGCTGCTCTCATCACTATGCTGCTCCCATCACTGAGCAGTACCTCATCATCATGTTGTACCCATCATCAACAAGCTGTTGCAATGCATCGTGCTGTTGCTATACATTCATGCCCATCATCACCATGATGTACCATTGCGCTGCACCATACTGCATCCGTTGTGCTGGACCATACAACACCATGCTGTGGCCATCCTCACTGTCACCTATACGTTGCATACTGTTACTGTGCACTATGTTGCACCATCACACATTTACTGCATACCAACCTTAGCTGCTTGCTATGGCTTATAGCCTAGCAGAGCAGCTAGGCTACAGTAGCAGACTCCTCAACAGGTCCCATTCATGCAGTGATCTATTCATCCTTCAAATAACAACCCCATAACTTCTTCTTATAGGATACTTATGCCTAGGATATCATACCAAAACATAATCATGCTGTCTCCAACAACAAGTGGCTAGATGACTGTGCAAGATTTCTTTCAGGACAACAACCAACTGCTTGTGACCTTTCTCCTGTAAACAACTTGTAAGGTCTACCTCGAACAGTCCTCCACAACTGTGGATTGAGGCCTTTAATGATTGCGTCCTAGCGCCTATTTAAATGCTGTTGATTGGAGCCTCCTTGAGCTGCCTATAACACCCTCCTTAATTGTGGCTTAGATTCTTTCATGGACTGTGTATGCATCTCTTTCTTGACTGCGTTAGGCCTTGTCAAGGGCCCTCCCTTGTTGCATCTAAACCCTTTATGAATGCGGCCTAGGACAATGTATTACTGTTGTATATAAGTGTCCCTTCTTGCCGCCTTAAGTGTTGCGACTAGGAGACTGTGTTTACTTCCTTAATGCAGCTAGGGTAGGATAGATCCTCCATGACAACGTTTAGCATTAGGATCTGTTCATGACAACGTTTAGCATTAGGATGACAACGCTTAGCATTAGGACTTTATGACAACGTTTAGCATCTATCCTTCATGACTGCATTTCAATTAGAACAACACTTAGGGCATATTCTTAATTGTAAGTAGGGCTTCTTCATTTCAACGTTTAGGGCTTATTTCCATGCCAATGTAGGTGTTTCTCCATGATAACAATAAGGCTTCTTCCATGGATGCATTAGGCTTATCCATTAGGGCAGCATAGAGCCTTGTCCATGACAGCGTAGAGCCTTTTCCATCACAGCTTCTAGGGCATCTCCTATTAGGGCAACATATCACCTAGGGCACTCCCTCTAGATCTCATCTTCATCAAACCCAAAACAGAATGAAGAGAGATCACAAGAGTGAGTGTGTCAAATGACTTAAAGTCCTCTTTTGTTTATACTAAAACGTGGAGGATAAGTGGGGCAATTTGGTTGCTGGCCAACCTTGACGAATTGTCCCATAACACAAAGAAATTCATATCTCCATGAATACATGTCAGAATCAGATGTTCTTTAGATCAATCCTACACCTCTCGATGAGAAGAATCCAAAAAAAATATCAGCTGTCATAAATAAGATGACCTACATGGAGTTGGCCCTAGTTGCCAATTTTAACAAGAAAACACGCCAAGACAAGAGAACACAAGATGTGGCACCAGCTAGGGCAAATCCGAATGTGGGGAAACCCTTGATCGAATCTTCTTTTAGTCTTCAATAGTTTAGTAGAGAGAGATAGTACAATTTGCAAATTCTGACAATTTATAACAACAATAAAAGAGCCCTAACCAGAAAAGTCGATGTTGGTCAACATCGCAGATTTGACCCTCAACAATTCGGTCAACTTCAGTCAACTTCGGCCTCCAAACAATAGATGAATCAACCCTCAAAATAGTGTGAAATCAACCCATTCAAAATCTGGTCAAACAGTCAACTTGCGGATAGCCCTAGCTGTAGTCAACGCTGGCCAAAATCAACGGTTTGGCTCGATTTTTGTGTTCAGAAATGTCACCTGCTTGTACATAATTTCTCCACCATAAAACGCAGTCAAAGATGGTCAATGCATGGTCAATGCGACCCAAAAACAACCTTAGAAAATTTGGTCAAACTTGGTCAATGCAGAAACATAAAATTTGTTCTCCTTTCCTTCGCACGTGGAGAGAGATGTTGCCCAAGAGTGCGTACCCAATTAGATGAGGAGAGAGAGAGATGTGTGAAGATGAGTGTGTCCAAATGAGGATGAGGCATCATGTAATTATAGGCTAATGTTGAGAGTGAATAGACATCACTGTTGGGCTTCTGAGCCTACATGAGTTTACTGGCCGACCTTGAAAATTTGTCCATAATCAAAATAAATTCATAACTTCATTTGTACATGTCAAAATCGGATGATCTCTAGATCAATCCTACACCTCTCAGAGAGAGGAATCCAAGAAAAATATCAGCTGTCATAAATAAGATGACCCATGTGGAGTTTGGCTCTAGTTGCCAATTTTAACACCTTAATTATCTACGTTTGTTTGTATTAAATACTAATCACATTTCTATTCATATTTTCCTTATTTAGGAAAGGCTTGCTGAATACTCAAGGATTATGGAAGAAGGCCTCACAAGACAAAGCATTGGAATTACAAGGTTTGGTAAGAAACAAAAGGAAAGGCTTAATGAATACTCAAGGATTATGGAAGAAGGTCTCACAAGACAAAGCATTGGAATTACAAGGTTTGTTAAGAAACAAAAGGTATGCCTTAGACTATAAGTTTTGCTCTCTTCATTGTAAAGGTATATTCATTCTTGATAAACTATTATACATTCCTAATATTATTGTGTTTAGCTCTCATGAATCATAAAGATTCTTGATTGGGTGATTCATCATTAGATAAATATACCCTCCTCATATCTTTGATTATTCTTGTGGAACCCTAAAAATGTTCCTTGTAAAACCCTAACTTAAGGGTATGTCGATGATAATGTATGAAACCCTAGCCCACTTAGGGTTATTGATGAAGTCTAAAGAAAATGTTTGATGCTTTGATGATGTCATGTTTGGGTTTTGGTATGGTTATGAAAACCCTAACTTGTTAGGGTTGAATGTTGATGTTTGAAATCTCAAACCTTTGAAGTATTGATAAATTAGGGTTGGCTGTTGAAACCCTAGATCTTTAAGGTTTGGTGGGTTTATGAGCAAGACCCTTATTTTAGATAATGTCTGAGGAATGAAACCCTAGACATATGTTTTTCCATCTAATCAAATATGTTAGATGTCTGAAAGTGTTTGTGTCATTGGTTTTGACTAACATATGTTGTTATGATATGCTTGTGCATGATGATGAAATCCTAGATATGTGTTGACCTAATTGTTGATGGTCATAAGTCCTAGGGTTTGGAACTAAGCCCTAGTTGAAGTTTGATACTCTAGGATGACAATGTTAGTGAATTATAGGGTTTTGTAACTAAACCTTAGTAGAAGTTCAATTCCCTAATATATGAGTGTGTTAATCTGTGATTTCTGGAAGATTGTTGAAATCTGAAATTGAGGTGTGATTGGTTTTGATTGTTGAAGCTTAATGGCTCATGTATGAAATCTAGGATCTTGCACTAAATCCTAGTAGAAATCTAAGATATGAATTCAAAAAGTTGTTAAATGCATTGTTGAATTATATTGTTTGAATTGTTTCTAGGGTTTGCTGTATGTTATAAAAGAATTTTTCATATCGTTGAAAGAGATATTGCGGCCCTAGAAATAATAAGATTGATATCTTGTCTAAGCTACTGATTATGAACCTAACTAAGGTTAGGTATCTAGTGTCTAATGTCTAATGCTTCCATTATTATATGATTCTGATATGGTTAACTTCATGCTTCTATAGATTTGGTTGTACTTTCTATCTAAGTTGCGCAGGTACATAATCTTCAAGATAATGAAGATGTTTGTATGTAAAAGTTGATAAGCATGACGAAGAAACTTATATGAATGATGATGTTCATGATGACTCTGATAAGATGGATGGAAGCCATGAAGGATTCTATGATGTTATAGACAAAAGTTGATCTCCCTAAGTTAAGAGGGAGCATGGATAGAAGAAATCTTCCCAAGTTGAGAGTGAGGGCATATTATGGTCATACCTTGAAAGAAGAAATTGAAGAATGCATTTGAGGTACTACTAAAAGAAGGAAAGCGAGATTTGGTTAAAGAATATGTTGTTGCATGCGAAGTAGGAAAGTAAGCTGTATGGTTGAGGAATCTTCTAGATTCATTTGAAAGTCCTATTTTGATAATTTGAGAAGCAACATCAAGTTGTCTGACCCAGAGGTTTGTGCTTACTTATGTGTATTTGAAATTTGCTATTGATTGGGGTTGTTTGTACAGGTAAATCTCTCGGAGGTTTGATAACATGTTTTACATGCTTGTTGTTATCAATCAGTTTGATCGGGAGAAATTTGTTACCGATCTGTTTGATTGGGGAGGATTTGCTACCGATTGGTATAATCATGAGTGTTGAGGCTTTGTGTGTGATACACACTACTTGGGAGGACATCTATGTGTTGATGTTTAGATCACGAAGTAGGGAGGGTGGCGTTGGTCATAGAGCTCTGACCTCAGATACACACCTGGATCCCTGGGTTGATGGTTAGCTAGTAAGCCTGATGGTACCTAGAGAGGCTGAAAGCTTTAGTCCATCTTAGTCCCACCCGGATAGATTTTCCTAGTCAGGAATCTAGTCCATGGCATTGTGGTGCATAGACTCTTCATAGTTCATATATTTTGAGATTTTCCTTGTACTTGTTATTATGAATACTTCCCTAGTTAAGAGGGAGTGTTGAAGAATGTAACTAGGTTCGGTATTCATAATTGTTTTTGAGTCACAATGAAATGTACTTATGTAAAATAATTTTATTATTATTATTATGACTTATTAAAGCATGGGTTTCATGCTTGGGTCGTCATGTTTTAGGTCAAAATCCCCATTGAGGAATTCTAAGATTTATACTGAGTCATTAGAGTCATTGTACATTTAATGAGACCTTTCTTGGGCTTTTGAATCATGTAAAAATAATTATTTTTGAGTCAAAATGATTTTTTTCACCTCTACACCAGGTATATATATATAAGAGCAATTCGATTCATTTGAGAGACCATCACTCACACAACTTCGATCTCCAAGAAGAAGCAGTGAAAAAGTGCGAAGTTGCAGAAGAAGATAGGAAATTGCAGGATTGAAGGTTTTTGGGTCATTTATCTCTCACACGTGTGGAATCTTCTGGGCTACTGCAACTAGATCGAAATACTACATCAATGTTGAAATTCTGTAGCTGCTTCTAAGTCAAAGTGTTGCTTCTAGGTCGAATGGAATCTTCTGGGCTACTGCAACTAGATCGAAGTACTACATCAAGGTCGAAATTCTGCAGCTGCTTCTAAGTCAAAATGTCGCTTCAGGGTCAAAGTGTTGATTCTAGGTCGAAGTACTTCAAAGTCGAAGTGCTATTTCTAGTTCGAAGTGATGCATCACAGTCGAAGTTACTGGGTTGAAGCTGTTGCATCAAGATTGAAGTTTCTAGGTCAAAATTTCTGCTTCATCAAAGTGCTGCTACTGCTGTGGCTATTCTAGGTTGAAGATAGTGCTGGAAGGTTGTCATTTGCAGAAGAAGGAAAGGGTTGACCTGGTGATTGGAGAAAGTCTGTGTCTAGGTCAAGAAGTCTTGGATTGTCTCGTGAAATTATTGAAGGAAGAGTTGTTGACTGGGTTTTCCCCTAGAGTGGGGTTTTGCCCTAATTGTTTGCCTACATCTGGTGTCCCTAATCTTTATATGGTTTTGATAATTTCTTGATGAACTAAAGAATAACACAAAAAATAATAAGCAAATTGTTATGAATATAATTCACAACAATTAAATAAATAAAATAAATATAAATATTAAATAATCAAATATTAATTAGGTTAAATAGTCAATAAGTTAAGTGAAAAGGCATGTCTAAAAGACATGCACATTCATGAAAGGACACCTGCTTAGGTATATAAATGCGGGTCCTCATTGTAACATTCATCACTTATACAATTTTGTATATGTTAATAAATTATTATTTTAAATACCTCGTGTATTTTAACATATTAAGTCTTCAAGCTATCAATTTTCTTGCTTCAGCGATAGTTTACATGTCTTGGAAATCTCTTGGCAACCTTCCTTAAACGGTGTTTAATTTGTAACAAAAAGCTCCTTGTCACTATCTCCAGGTTATGTAACTATGGCAGTGAAATACATTTTCTTGTACGGGGCATTCCAATATATAATGTTAGCAAGGTGTTACATAACATTATAAATGGAGATGAAAGGGGGTTGTTGCTTATAAATGGAACAATAATTTCTGATCTACAGACATTCGTAAATGTAACGAAGAATTTGCAGCACGGTGAGTGTGTTGTTGTTAGGACAATAGACTTGAGCGGCAACCCCAACGTGGTATGTAGTTGTGGCAACAAATTATGGTTCAAACAATTAGGGTTGGGAGCTCAGGTCCTGTGACAAGTGACTCGAAGGCATCCATAAGTGATTGATTTAGAGGTTTTCCTTGCAATTACAACAATAGATAGAATTCCTGATGTTTTTGAACCATTTCCTCCATTCGTCTGCTGCACGGGCGCTGAAGATCTCTCTGAATTCGATGGCAGCATTACCAATGAAATGCTGAAGCTGCCTCTCTGTTTGTTTTTCATTTTGATAAACAATTATCATACTTATTGTGATAAACGCCAAAGTCGGCTCTCTATTCATTGTCAATGTGTTAGGTTGCGTTGTAGTTTCACATATACCATGAAAAGCTTGCTACATTCTGCCCTGCCTTTATATGGTTCGCAACTACCATTCGGCTGCACGTCTGCAGTTCATTTTCGAGCCAACGTATGAATCCATACATCGTGTGCATTTTCGAGCCAACGTGTGAATCCATACGTCGTGTCGTTTAGTGGTAAGCAGTAAGCCGTTGTCTATGTCCGTTGTGTCGTTTGGTTGCTAGCACTGTCAGTACGTATTGTTTTTGGGTCACATAAATAGTTTTATATATATATATATTATTTATTAATTGTTATTTTAATTAATTAAATTATTATTAAAAAATTTATTTTATTTAAAAAAAACCTTGGATTCAAAACTAGCATAACATTGGACTTGGAAACAGGAGTCAGCAAGTAATATAAGCTAAGCTACAGTGATCAATTATTAAAAATGACAGAGCCACATGAAGACATTATTTGAGGTTAAGATGAAGGAAATGCCAACAATACAACTTTGAGGACAAAGCTTCTGAAGGAAGGACCTATGTTATGAATATAATTCATAACAATTAAATAAATAAAATAAATATAAATATTAAATAATCAAATATTAATTAGGTTAAATAGTCAATAAGTTAAGTGAAAAGGCATGTCTAAAAGACATGCCCATTCACGAAAGAACACCTGCTTAGGTATATAAATGCGGGTCCTCATTGTAACATTCATCACTTATACAATTTTATATCCTTTTACTTAAATTTGTAACATTACTATGAAATGACTCTAGATGTTTGAGTGGTTGCGACCTCATTGGATTTCATATGTAAAAAGTAGAATTTTACATTTCATTCAAAATCCAACAGACTTAACAATTTTTTAGGATTTCAGGATTGGGGAGATTGCAATGTTTCCATTGGATTTTGTCATGTATGAGGGTATGGAACTAATATTTAATTAGGAGCACCAAGCCCTATATGTACCTTGATGATAGTGGCATTGATTGTTGAACTCTATCGTGATCCTACTAAAAATGTACCCATCACTCAAACAAAATCTTGAATTGACATGCTGAGCTTTTTTATCTTATTTTAATGCTTAGAGGGTGATATTGATGACGAAGATCCCAATATAGGGAAATATTTGGATGATATGTAGGTATTTGTTGTAGCAGGATTTCTTTTGGATGCTAGAGGCCATCTAGGGCTTGTTTTGTGATATATTTTCAGTTCAAAGATGGATTGCACTTGGTGTTATTTTGGTTATGTACATTATACACCCTTACATGCTCTATAAATGAGAACTTTTTCTTATTTGTGTATAAATGGTTTGGATTCATATGGATGCACATGAATATATGGGTTTTTCTTTAAAATTTAAATATTTTATGTGTTTTTGGTTTGGATTTTTTACCGGTTCTGACTGGTTCCTGGTTAGAGGGATCTACTGGTTTGATGAACGGTCCAATTTTGATAACATTGTTACATTGTAGCGAAGTAGAAAAGTCAACAATAACTAGTGCGTACTTCCAACGAGAGAGAAGTGTGATGAATGATGATGATGAATAATTGTGTGAGAATCCACTCTATTTATATGAGGGAAACGATGTCTCACTTCACTAATTTTACAGGCGAAAACCCATAAATAAGTTTACTTGAGGGTTCAACTAGGTCAAAGGTAACAAGCTGACATTGAGATAGCTCTAAAACATAACAATATGCTGAAAATGACCCACGTGTGTAAAAAGTGATCTCCACCATGATGTCTTCCCCCCAAAATGGTCAATAATGCATCAAGTGAGGCAATGGTCCAGGAGTGCCCCTCACTCCAAGAAAACCTCAAAATGCATGTGTCCATTTCCAAAAGGCACCTCTTCCACCATGATGTCATCCAAAAGGAGACTTGTGTCACCATTACAATGCATGTTGTAGTGACATGGCACCATCTAGGGAAAGCATTGACCTCAAGGAATGATGTGCTAGCCCTCCCTAGTCATCTTAGTGACAACATCCTCATATGGGCTCTGAAACAAGGCATTGTCTATCAAACAAGGTCAAGGCCAACCTAGGGGCATCTTGGGTCCATCTGGGCACATCATCAAATAGTCCAATGCCCAAACATTGAAGCTTAGCATTTTAGCACCTGGAGGCACATCATGATGTGTAGAATCATGTAGAAGCTGCTCAAGGCCCAATGCTCATCTATGGAGGGGCAACATTGGTGCCACAAGGTCATGTCTACTCTCAAAATGGGGCAAAGTACGCTCTAAAGGTGTTGGAAAGGAGTCAAGCTATCTCTCAACGGACCTTCACTGTATGTGTGATATTGCCTGACCAAAAGCTCTCAAGATCAAGTGGGATCTACACCATGACGTCTTCCTCCAAAATGGTCCATAATGCATCAAGTGAGGCAATGGTCCAAGAGTGCCCCTCACTCTAAGAAAACCTCAAAATGCATGTGTACATTTCCAAAAGGCACCTCCTCCACCATGATGTCATCCAAAAGGAGACCTAGGTCACTGTTGCAATGCATGTTGTAGTGACATGGCACCATCGAGGGCAAGCATTGACATCAAGGAAAGATGTGCTAGCCCTCCCAGGTCATCTCAGTGACAACTATCCTCATATGGGCACTGAAACAAGGCATTGTCTATCAAACAGGGTCAAGGCCAACCCAGGGGCATCCTGGGTCCATTTGGGCACATCATCAAATAGTCTAATGCCCAAACACTGAAGCTTATCATTTTAGCATCTGGAGGCACATCAGGAGGTGTAGAACCATGTAGAAGCTGCCCAAGGCCTAATGCACATCTATGGAGGGGCAACATTTGTGCCACAAGGTCATGTCTACTCTCAAAATGGGGAAAAGTACACTCTGAAGGTGTTGGAAAGGAATCAAGCTATCCCTCAACGAACCTTCACTGTATATTTGATATTGCCTGAGCAAAAGCTCTCAAGATCAAGTGAGATCTCCACCATGATGTCTTCCACCAAAATGGTCAATAATGCATCAAGTGAGGCAATGGTCCAGGAGTACCTCTCACTCCAAGAAAAACTCAAAATGCATGTGTACATTTCCAAAAGGCACCTCCTCCACCATGATGTCATCCAATAGGAGACCTATGTCATAATTCCAATGTGTGTTGTAGTGACATGGCACCATCTAGGGCAAGCATTGACATCAAGGAAATATGTGCTAGCCCTCCCAAGTCATCTCAATGACAATTATCCTCATATGGGCTCTAAAACAAGGCATTGTCTATCAAATAGGGTCAAGGCCAGCCCACGGGCATCCTGGGTCCATCTGGGCACGTCATCAAATAGCTAATGCCCAAACACTGAAGCTTAACATTTTAGCATCTGGAGGCACATCAGGAGGTATAGAATCAAGTAGAAGCTGCTCATGGCCTAATGCTCATCTATGGAGGGGCAACATTGGTGCCACAAGGTCATGTATACTCTCAAAATGGGGAAAAGTATGCTCTGTAGGTGTTGGAAAGGAGTCAAGTTATCCCTCAACGGACCTTCATTGTATGTGTGATACCGCTTGAACAAAACTTCTCAAGATCAAGTGAGATCAACTTTGTTAGGGACATAAAACCATTAAAGCATCATCATGGACCATATCTAATGCTTTGGGCACAAAAATACTTCACGTAAAACTCACCTTTGAATGTATAACTAGCTCAAGACCTGCAAAAAAGTTGTTGAAATATGTATCTAGGTTCGATCTTCCTAATGACGTGTATTCATTATTTGTATGTAATTAGTGTAAAGAAGAAAGATAAAATTAGTTTTGTTATGCTGAGACATGGGTTTCATGCTTAAGGAATTTTATTTTTGTAGATAAAGCTCCCATTAAGAGCTTCTAGGGCTTGTCATGTGGTCTACAAGTCAAAAGAGTCTTTGTCATGTATGAGAGACCCTTCTTGGGCATGTTACATATTTATTTGAGTCATTGTAAGAGTCAAAAGACACTCCAAGACCTTGTCACAAGTGCACAATCAAGTTAGTCCTCAAAAGAAGCAAGTTGATTTATCAAAAGGATAAGTCGGCTTATTTGCATGGAGAAATCACTAGATAAAGGAGTACTCGACCTCACTTGGTGAGATACATCAAGCATCCGAAAAGGAGAAGGAAGTGCGAGGAAAGGGAAGAAAGCAACCTCTCATCTAGTGAAGGGAAAGATAAAAAGATAAGTATTTTGGCATTGTTTTTGGGTCATCTTCCTCACATGTGCGACTGTAGCGAGGGTTTCCGTAGTTAGGTATTTCAGACCTCAACGAAACCAATATCTAGTCAAAATAAAGGGTATATTTGCTAGCCGAGATCACAAGAAGTATTCAAGACAAGTGAAGGAGAGAAGCCACTCAAATTTGCCCCAGTCAGCTCACATGTGTGGGATCTCTGTAATTGCAGGTAGGCTGAAAATTACAAGTTTGTTAAAAGAGGCCGAAATTCCAGAGAAGCCAAAATCAGAGGTGCAAAAGTCCATTTAACTAGCGTTGACTTGAAGAAGAAGAAGAGCTGTTCAAGGAAGCCTTGTGACTTGGTCTTGGAGAGGTTCTTAGTTCAAGGGTATTGGTCTTGGAAGAAGAAGAATTTGGTGGGTTTTCCTCTCAAGATTGGAGAGGTTTTGACCCTGGCTGATAGCCTATACCTTGTGTACTTTGTCTTATTGTTCATTATATTTTGATAGTTGTTTGATGAAGAGAATACTATAATAATCAAGCTAAAGAAGAACCTAATCAAGAAAATTAAAAGGTATTCACAAGCAATTATCATAAGCTAGAAATCACCTATAACGCTGCCCCCAGATTTCTCGACATGGTATTAGAGCTAAGGTAACAAGTTAAGGTAGCGCATCTCAATAAAGGACATTCAAGGACCGAAGTTCTAGAAAAATCATCAAGGGCTTCAGTGATCAAGAAGGACCTCTCATCTCAAAAGCGTTACAAGGTCAAGGATTACAATGTCATCTTGAAAGAAGTCAACAAGAAGAAGATCTCAAAAACCCTAGCCCATTCAAGAAAAGAGTCTACACTAGAAGCATTCTTGTAAACCTTGCTCAAATCATCACCTTAAGGAAGCAGATCTCAAAAGACCCTTATCTTTACTCAAATAGAAGATTGAAGCATCTCGTAGTATACTCATCCAAAGGAAGCAAGAAAGGAGCTGTTGGCATCATCAAGAAATCAAGATCTCCCTCTCTTTAAGACAATAATCACTATTTGAAGGAAGACATATCCTTCAAGAAGAAATCTCCCATTCTCTATACCATCATCAAAATCAAGCAAGAAGCAAGTTGAAGATATTGTCATCAAGGAATATCTTCACAAGTAAGTATCTTTATGTCCACATCTGAATCTATAAAAATGTCTTTTTGCAAGGAGAGCAACAAGTTGGTTGGGTCTACAAACTTTCTTGCATGGAAGAAGAGGATTGATTTAATGCTCATAGAAAATGAAGTTATGGAACGTGTTAAATGCTCAATCACAAAATCCTCAAGGGAAGAAGCTCAAGCTCTTGCAAAGTACATGAAAGGGGAAGCAAGGGCTCAAAGGATTCTCATAGAATCCATCAAGGATCCCCTCATTCCCTATATATCAAAACTAGAAACATTAAAATAAATATATCGCAAAATTGTGGAATTGTTCTTCGTAAGCACTACAAGAGAAGTGATCTCGTTAAGGCAAGAACTCTACAAGATGAAGATATCAAAAGAAGGAATAGCCTCATACTTTATGAGGGTGTTAGAAATAAGAGACCAACTCCAAGAGTTGGGAGAAATAATGTCTGACAAGGAAATGACTACCATAGTGTTCAATGCACTACCAGAGGAATGGGGCAACTTCACATCAATCATCTATGACTGCGGATTAGGGCTCCTTTGACTGCGGCCAAATCTCCCTTCAACTGCGGCTAGATCTCTTTTCAAGACTACTGTTAGGGCTCTCTCTTTAACTATGGCTAGGGAACCTTTGGTGATTGCTTCTAGGGCTCTCTTAGATGACTTCCACTACGTCTTCCTTGAGAGAAGACAAACCCAAACAAGTGGAGAGAGATCATGAGATGTCGTGTGTCTCGAATGATTTGAGGTCTCCTCTATTTAAATGCAACGTTGAGGTTGAGTTGGGGGTAATTTTGCTTGCTGGCCGACCTTGACAAATTGTCAATAATACAAATAAATTCATATCTCCATAAATACATGTCAGAATTGGATGACTTTTAGATCAATCCTACACCTCTCGAAGAGAGGAATCCAAGAAAACTTCAATTGCGATAAATAAGGCGACCCATATGGAGTGGCCCTAGTTGCCAATGTTAACAAGATGGGACAAGAATTGCACACCTTTACATTGTTTGGCTCTCATTGAACCCAAAATACCAATGTTGCGAAAATTGTTATTGGGATTAAATCCGCGAGGGGAAAAATTGGAAAAAATCGTAAAAATCGGGAAAAAATTGGTAAAATTGGGGAAAAATCGTAAAATACAAAAAATTCATTTTTTTTTTCAATTTCTTTAATATCTAAAACATCTACAACATAAAATAAATACATTGACACATAAATATGATAAAAGAACTAATATATAAGATGTGTAATATCATTTCTAGTGCTACATCACACATAACGATGAATCATGTCCTGAATGGTAAGTCCTGACTCCTGAGTCCTAAATGAGCCTCAAAATATCAACAAAAGTTATAATAATGTATTTCATATCATGAGTCATGATGTCATATACAATGAAATGAACCAAATAACTAATACTACTGATTTCCTCTACCCCTCTTGCGAGAAAATGCAATAGCTTCCCTTTCCCTTTAGATGTAGATGCTGGTGGAGTTGGCAGTGGACTCTGCTGTGCTCTAGAAGCTGAAGAACTAGCAGCTATAGGAGGTAGACCACGTCTCTACTGGTGGCAGGGGTAAACTGGGTATGTGGTGTCACCTCCTCCTCCCCCTCTACGCTTTCCACTACCTCCTACTCTAACCAATCATTGACAGACTCCATGAGAGGCCTCTTGGCCTCAACCCTCCATGCAACAGTGGTGTCAATCCCATCCAATGAGATGGCCTCCATATCAGGTATCCTCTCAAGTTGTTTCACCCACAATCGAAGATTGTAGTAGACGTAGACCATGTCATTAAGTCGCTGGGTCTCCAACCTGTACAAAGATCATAAAATAATAATTATAAAAAAATATTATTTAATGAATTCAAAAAATTAATTGGAAATTTGGAATATTTTAAGTTTTAAGTTGAACCTGTTGCACTTCTTGTTGTTTATTTTTTCAAATACACTCTAGTTGCGCTCGCATATCGAGGAGCTACATGTTTGGCTGAGGATTCAAATGGCAAGCTTTCGCAAATAGGGTACTCTGGCACCATAGCGAGTCCACCATGCATCTACAACAAAAATACAAATAAGATAAACATAAGAAAAAAATGAAATTTGAAAGTTGAAGCAAAGTATGAAGTTATGAACTTGAAGAGACAATAAAATTTGAAACAAACTAAAAAATACCTGGCATTGTAGTCTTCCTATCAACCACATCCATCTCAAAGCCAAATGTGCCACCTGCTATCATGTATATCTCCATTTTTTTGGAGATTTCTGCATGTTCTGCTGGAGATCGCACCATCCTCTAAACACAGGTTAAGAATCCATCCATGATCTCAACATCAAATAAGAATCCACATGGGTAAGAAAATGTGGGGTTCAGGTAGATCCCTGCAGCATGAATGGGACAATGGAGTGTGTTGTTCCATCGTTCATCAATCACTTCCCATAGGAAGAGTTGTTTCTAAAACCTCTCATCTCTCTTATCATCATAGTAGGCCCGAATGGATTCTTTGGCCCTGTCCATGGCCTCATACAAATAGCCATTGCGGACTTCTCGCTATCAACTAAACGAAGAACCTTTACCAAAGGTTCAGTAATGATGCACACCTCTTACACTCCCGCCCAAAAGTCTTCTTGGTATGAAACTAATCTGCGTATGGCCTCTCCCTCTAGTTTGCAGCTCATTGTTAAAGCACGCCACTCCTTTGAAAGAAACATTCTCTTCACATCCCACATAGAATTCAAGAGGGATTGAAGAGATATGAAACTGGTGGCAAACTGTGTAATGGCAGGGTACACCAACTCCTTGTTTTTGGTGAATTTTCTCATCAAGCTAAGCATAGATCCATGATTATATATAAATTTTGTAGTGCTTACGAAGAACAATTCCACTCAAAAATGAAAAAAACATCATCAAATCCACTCAAAAATCATTGATAATCAATGGGTTATAGAAACCCAAGCAAAAACAAGAAAAAACCAAAACAAAATGGCCAAATTTGGTGCCCATACCTGGAAACCACAGTTTGCCGAAGAAATTTGATCCAAAGACAAAGTTCTCTTGTTTGGGATGCTAAAATCTCTAGGCTTCCTCCTCCTCTGCCCTAGTAGACCCCTTCCAGGCTTCCTCTCCTCCTCAGCTCTCAAACCACGCCACTGTCTGTTCAAAATGACAAAAAATTTCATTTTTTTCCCTTATAAAACGCATTGTCTGGTAGCCTGGCGATTATTTCCCATCAAATCGCGATAATTTCGAAAAAATCGCAATTTTTTTTAGCGATATTTTTGAAAAAAAAAGGTTCATAATACTTTGGTGATTTTTTCGGCGAAATGAAAAAGTCATGATTTTTTGATGTTATCGCGATTATATCGCAAGTTTTGCAACATTGCAAAATACTACAGCCATGAGTGGCTGAATGGTGGACCTTCCCGCAGATTCCCTCACATGGATGGTGAAATCTCAGAGGAGGAAAGATGCATGTAGGTGGGCTTTTCAGGATAGAGCATCCCTTGATGAGGTGGAGGATGCCTTTGCAGAGTTTTCCACTAGCACTGGTCGATTTGTAGGGTATATGATCTGATTAGAGTCAGGGGGGCTAAGAAGCTCTATTCTTGGTGGGCAAATCATGGGGCAACAAGCCCTCCTCTACAACAGTTAGCCATGAGGCTCCTCTCTCAGGTGACTTCATCCTCTTGTTGTGAGAGGAATTGGAGCACATATGGGAATTTGTATAGTGTCAAGAAGAGCAGGCTTGAGCAGTCTAGGGCAGAGACAATGGTGTATGTGCACACCAACCTTCGTCTTATTTACAGGCATAGGGATCAATGGTTGAAGGGAAAGACAAAGATGTGGGATGTCTTTCCTGATGATATGGGTCTGGACAATAGTGTTGAGTTGGCATTGGCCAACTTGGATCTCAATGATCCAGTGCTAGAGTCTGTTAGATTTGATGATGGTGATACTGTAGATGGGTTATCCTCCACACTAGCAGATGCAAAGATGACTTTGGATATAGAGGAGGAGGATGCAGCAGAGGAGAGCAGTGGTGACCATGATGATCAGGACATCGATGTTGAATGTGATGATGACTATGAGGATTGATGACCACGAGTCATGGGCTACCTACTGCCTTGAGGCTTGTAGATTGTAGTTGTTTTGTATTTGCTATTTCTATTTGCCATTGGCATTGCACTACCTTTGTAACACTTTGATTTTGATGGCTTAATGAGAAAACTACAATATCTTTTTCTTACTATCTTGTCTTTCTCCTATTGGATCATTGATGAATTGAATATGTATTATGATTTATCATTATGTCACAATTTTATTTGTATGCATAATGTTAATTTGTAAATCTTACATCTAGATGAAGATCTATGTTTGAAATCAATGAATTTGAATTTGTATCATTAATGAGAATGTGTAAGAAATATCTAATTTCCAGGGGGTCAACGTGTACGTATCCTATACTCAAATCCATGTATCCGTCGAATCCCGAATCCCCGTGTCAAGTGACTTAGACTGCAGGTTTGAAATTATGTTGCTGGGGGCTGAAAATCTATTGCTAGAGGTCAACATTTTGGATAGTAGCTGCTACTGGGAAACTGTCACTTGGAGACTTTGACTGGGATCATCTATTGGAAGGAAGGACCGACTTGGTGATTGGAGGAGGTCTTTTTCTAAGTCTAAGGGGTCTTGGATTGTCTCATCTTGATTTGAATTTACTAGTGGAAGAGTTGGATTGGCATTGGAGGGGTTCTGCCCTCGCTGAGTGTCTACATCTTGTGTCTCTTGTTCTTGTGGTTTTCATATACATTTAATTTGGTAATTGCTTGATGAAAGATAAACTAATAAAGAAGCTAAGGAAGCCAACATAATTCACAAGCAATTATCAAGAAAGAGGAACCAAACCCTAAGTCCTATAAGCATTGATTTTTCAACAACACCAATCCTCTATAAGCACCAACTTACAAAAATTGCACACTCCAACTTGTTAAGAAGATGAGGACACCAATAGTTAGTAAGCATCAACTTATAGTCATTGTAAGCTCCAACCTAGATAGTGATTGGAAGGTCCAACCTAAACTCAACCTTCAATACACTACAACTTGGACTCCAAATTGTTGAAATTTGGTACCGGAGGACAGGTGGTTCCCTTAGGCTTTGATCTTTGGCCTAGGGAAAAGTGTCCAAAAGATTTTAATTTTTCTCCTAAAGTAACTTTATAATTTTTATAAAGTTAAAATCTAATTAAAAGTGACTTTAAGTGATAAAGTTACTAAGTCTAATTTTAAAGTGACTTTTATAAAGTCAATGAAAAATTAGAAAGGAAAAGTGACTTTGGAAATAAATGACTAAGTGGGTCTTTATTAAAGTGGGTGAATTAGAAAATAGAAAGTGAGATTTAAATGTGCATTTAATCTCAGCCATTGATCTAAATCTATTTCAGCCATTGGATTTAGAGATCATCCAAAAGTCACTTTGATCACCCAAAAGTCATTTGGAGTTATATTAGAGGAAAAGATCATTCATTCTTTCATGAGCAGATTGGGAGAAGGAGAGCAAGAGAGCAAGGGAGATTTCTGGACAAGAAGGAGAAAGAGGCAGCAGTTTGGCACACATACCAGGCAGCTCTTCAGCAAAATCAGAAGAGCAGAAAGACAGTTTCCAGGTGGTCCGTTGGGCTGAAAACGGATAAGTTTGCTTGCTGAAAAAAAATTATTTTGCTGTAATTTTTTGCTGAAATTTTCTTGCTGTAAAAAAACATTTTTCAGAAATAAAGAAGAGCT
>APFE030453615.1:95332-105659 GCA_000404065.3 Pinus taeda | reverse complement strand
GTTGGAATTAGAAGATTCCGCTTCCTTTCCACCAATAAGACTCTTACTTCCATAATCTTGTGATCGTGTCGTAATCCTAACATGGGACATCATCATTATGGGCTCTTCCAAGGCACTAGAGGAAGAACCTATCATCTTAGTGTCTTGACAAGGACAAGGATCCTTCAAAACAGTAGGTGTTTGATAACCTTTGATGATTTTCTTGACCTCAGCACAATGTGGACAATCTCTTGTAAAATGCTCCTCATCGTAGATGAGACAAGGATAGCGAGGTTTACATTTCTTGTCAGTAGATTCAGGTTTATTTGATTTCTCCTTCAAGTTTTTCTTCTTCTTCTTGCCTTTCTTCTCACCGCCAGATTTTTATTTGGCCATAGATGATTCTACGACATGGACATTGGCAGAAATTTCAATTGAAGACTCTCCCTTCGGGGAATCTGGTAAAGTTATAATAGGAGAAGAATTCTTGGAGGATTTCTTCTTACTTTTGGTATTAACAGTACCAATCATACTGTTAGTGGCATGAGACCCTGAGGGAGGTGCAGTTATTTGATTTTTCTTTGGAAGGTCGGGCATTTTCTCGTGTAAAGTATCTGACTGAGTATAAACTAAGTCAAGTTACTGAGCTTGAGAAATTACTTACTCTTTAGTAACTACTCCTACCTTGGCTACATCTTCAGTTATTTTAGGTAATAACGATTTTACAAACCATTCTGCCAAAATTTTGTCCGGGATAAAAACTTTCACTAAACGACGTCGACGTCGCCATTCATGAATATGGTTTGAAATATATGTAGACGTCGACTGTTTTAATGAATTTAATAATTCCATTCCATTGTCATATCGGACTGGAAGCTGAAAATGAGTAAGGAAGGAAGTGGCTAACTGACTAAAATTGTGAAAAGAGCCTCGTGGCAACTCAATGTACCACTTGGCTGCAAGGCCAATCAAAGTGCGTTGAAAAAGACGAAGATGAATTGAATCATCTATAATGGAATTCGATGCACACCAGAGTTGGTAAGTCATCACATGATTTGATGGATCTTCTCTTGACTTCCTCTCAAAATTTGGTATATCACTGGGCAACTTATTCGGCATTGGCGGCCAAAACAGAAGATAATTAATGGGATCGTTCGTAAGGCGCGACAAGTTAGGTAAATCCAAAGTTGCTATAAATGGTAACTGACGGTTCAGATCCCGAAAACTTGGGGTCATAAGACCAGCCCAAGGAGGAGGATATCCAGGATAACTTGGAATCAGATTGGCATTCGGGATATTATAGCCTCCTGGAAAACCAAGATTAATTGGACCATACTCGGGTTATTGAGGTTGTTGATAAGTATACACAGGGTATGGTTGATACTGATAATCCGGGCTCTACACAGCAGGACCGAATTGGTACTGTCCCTGGTACGGTTGATAAGTAAATTGAGGCTGACTTGTGACAACCGTACTAGGCCCAGGTTGTCCTACAGGCATTGAAACCGAAGTCTGGATTGTAGGTTCGGACTGAGGTAAAGAGACCTGAGGAGTTGATACAGGAACAATAGAAACTGGAGCTACTGATACTCCAGAAATAGGTGGGGTGGATTGAACAGAGGCCGCAGTAGTTGCATCAGACATTTGGGGTGGAGTTCAAGGTGAACTAGGCCCAGGCTGATGAACTATCCCAGGTGTAGAAGTTTGAGTAGTAGGCTAGACAAGTTGTTGGGGTGAACTAGAAACCAAAGGCTATCCAGATTGAGATGACAACTGCACACTGGGTTGCGAAGTCTGTTGATCCCACACCACGTACATTCCGGGGTATGGACCCATAACAGGTTGAGCATATTGAGGACCAAAAATAGGTTGAGTGTAAGGTTGATAATTATACGGTACATTTCCCGTTCCTTAAACAAATGATTGACCTGAAGGTGGTTGGAAACCTTGAGTTGGTATTGACCTTAAGGTTGGTACTGACCTTGCGGTTGGTACTGACCTTGAGGCTGGTACTGACCTTGAGGCACATATTGAAACTGAGGTTAACCTTGAGGTACATATTGGTACTGGGGTTGACCTTGAGGAAAATACTGTGCTATAGGGATGTACTGTCCTTGAGGTTGCCCCCCAGGCGATAATGGACTACCTTGAGGTTGCCCCCCAGGCGGTATTTGAGTACCTTGCGGCTGCCCCCCAGGCAGTATCGAACTACCTTGAGGTTGCCGGTTAGGGGTAGTACCAGACATCATAAGAATCTCTTCAACACTTAACGGTTTAGTTCCACTATTACCAGGAGATACTACATATTCGATGGGTTGAGGAGATGCTCCTGAAAATGTACCAGATAAAGACTGATACCCAGGAGGAACAGAAGGACCGCCATGTAAAAATGTTTCTGGCATCTGAGAAAACAAGGATGATTGTCTCGACATATTCAAAAGAGGATAATAACCTCTGGGCGTTGGATGGAAAGGAAATCGAGGTGGTGAAGACGCGAGACCTAGATTTTCTAAAAGGTTGGTCAATGAAATATACCAAGCGTCACCTCTAATGGGACTATAGAAAATGGATTCACGCTCCTTAAGTTTGATAGCTGGTTGATTTTCGGGGATGTTTATACCTTCTTCCGGACTTACAAGTTCTTCTATGGAAATGAGTCCATAAGGAAGATTCTGGGTAATGATACTTTCTACTTGGGTGAACTAGGACCACTAGAAACAGGAGAAGCAAATCCCAAAGATGGAGTAGCAGCAGGTTCAGTTTCAGGTTTAGATATTTTAGGTTCTTCAGCTAATGAACTGGTAGGAGTAATACTACCAGTAACATCGGAAAATGAAATCAGTTCAGAAATATGTTCTGTTGCTTGAACTAGATAATCAGGATATATGATTAACGAAGACTCTCAGGCCTCTGGTGACCCAACTCTACTTTCACTAGGTGTGACAAGAGCTCACAGCCCTTCAAGTTGACTTGGTGTAAATTCAGGGGGCTGCCCCCGAAGTCGACGGGATTGTCTCGGTAATTCAACCACGATTAATTATTTAATTACTTCACATGAAAACAAAGAAAATCTCAAGAAAACCACCTAAAGTCTCTAAAGAACCAAAAAATTTGAAGCATATGCCTAATAAATCTAGGAGATCAAACAACACACAAACAGTATCTTTCTGGATCGAAAACACTAGTTGGTGATGAAATCCAACGTCACAGAATTCAATACAGAAATGGTGGTTGGAACAGTTACCCTAACAACCTGCTTAATGAAACAGACTGGCACAAGCTTCTCCACTATAACCCTCTCGAGTGAAGATAACCCCCCAGAGAGTCCAAGTGAGTCTAGTCGATGTCTGCTCCATGTACAGTGGGATCTTCCCTCCACCGTCACCTAGGAAAGAATCCTATAGATTATGGCCACTAAGGTTACCAACGGAAACAAATATACCTAGGGGAACAGTCTACGATCCGATACGCATGCAAGGGCAGAGTAACAAGCTCAATCCCCTTGAAGTCTCCTTGACATAATCCAAGGTTTACCAACAAGTGACCCCAGGCTCCTCAACAATGCTCAATCCGAGGATTACCATTTTTAATACGTGAATATCTTCTATCGTTCCCAATGAGGAAGGATTGATTCCCACATTAGTTCAGATATGATCTTGTGCTTCTCCTTTAAGAGGAGCTTTCCCAGAGCATAGATGTAACAATTGGAATTTCTCCCTATCGCAAGATCGACTACTTGTTTGTTTAAACTATCTTGGAGAGTTAATTACTCCCTACTCCAAGATACTAGCCTAAGCTATGTTGGTGAAAAGAGCCCTAGAAAATAAAAATATTTCTAGATGGATTTTAATTAAGCATTAATTTTATTGGTTGTTTCTTAAGTCAATGGGTACGGACATGAAACTTTATGGTGTGAAGACTCGACTCCAAGACACTAAAAAAATGCACCTAAGAGATAAACAATTCCTTTTCTTTTCAATGAATTTCTAGCTAAGGAAGAGTTGAAAATGCAATGCTTTGAAAATCAAATCTCTCTCTTAACATACAACTGAAAAGAAAAACTTTTTGTATTTTTCAAAGAACTTTAAAAATGAGACTACTAATCACGCTCACGGAAAATCCCTTTTCTTTTCAACAATCAAAAACTACAAAAACAAACAATTCTTTCAAGAGAGCTTTTAAGATTTCTGAAAAACTCTAAAGACTATTGATAATAAATTTTTCAACAAGCTTCTATAATTTCTATGAAAAACTCAAAACTATAATCTAATCTTGAGATCAAAACAAAAATGGATTGAAAAGAAACTTGAAATGTTTTTGAGGATGCTTGACTTAGTTTTTCAACTAACTAAGGAAATTTGTTCAGATCAACAGACTAATCAAAAACACCGAATTATGTTTTAATAAAAAATGAAATTCGAAACTTTCAATCAAGTTTAATCAAAGTTTTGCAAAAGAGAAAAATGGGATCTAGCTCTCTTCAAGGATGGATTTCATAAACTAGTCAAACTCAGCAAGAATACCAGAGATACCAGGGTGATCTAAGGCTCTAAGGCTTCTGATCTCTGAGCTATTACGAAGACCAAGAAAAAATCAATCCAACAGGCAAAACTTCTAGAAAATCACTTCAAACGAGAATGCCAATGAAAACTAACACACAAGGAACTTTTTTCAAGACAAGTGCAGATCTGGGTATAAACTAACAGCTATGGACAAAAAACTAAACCTAACTGGGTGGAAAGATCTTAGTTTTTTCAAACTTTTGACAGGGTCCGCAGGCTCCCAGTAGAACCAGGTGTGGTACCGCTCTGTGTTATACTGTAACAGTGCAGACAGGTCCGCACTGTACCTAACGCAGAAGGTGTGATCCTCTTCCAAAAATCCAAAAAATAAAAATCAAACTAGGATCTAACAAGTACCCAATCCCACACACATCAAGGAAAAATTAGAAACCAAAACTCAAGTTTCTCAAGTCAAAGTAAAGACAAATTAAAAAAAAAACCAAAACCAGTCCCCAGTGGAGTCGCCAATTTGTTGGCCAAAGAAATCGTTCTTGCGGACAAGACCGATCTCCCTAGTATCAAATGATAACTAGCAACAAGCAGCACAAGCAAATCTACTTTTCTCGAAAAATGTTTCAATTCATAAATGAAAACTAAGAGGTGTAATAGACCCTACCTCGGTCCAACGCTTGTTTGTGGCAGCTTTTTTCCAACAGCTTCAAGCAGTTCCCTTTTAATAACCTACATACACAAACAAACACACATCAAAGAACACCTGCATAGATACTATAATAAAACATGTTCATTATAAGATCAAGGAGCTCATAAATAAACCATTAGATGACGGTTCATGAGAAAAGGGAAACTTGATTGTATTAACTTTATGATTAAATAAAACGTTACCCTTTGCCTTGATGTTGCATAAGCTCTTTCCAGGGTCCAGCAGGAATCTCTCTACTTTGACAAGCTCACTCACTTCCCAATGAAATGAAAGGTATGTGATCTCTCCTTCTCACAAGCTCAAAGGAAGTCTAATTTCAAAGCATTTACCCTCAAGATTCTTCAGTTTCAACCTCCCCTACAACTAGCCCAATGCATGAATTTATAGTGCAAATGGAGGAAGTTGCAGGTCCACCATTGAAGGGATAAGTTCCTCCTTCAACGGGATAAGCACCTCATATCATGGAGTTAGCTCCCTTAGTTATGGAATGGATGAACCAAGGTGGAGCGGACTTGCCAGCCTAATATTCCTTCTAGAATCGTCCAGAAGTGACCCAAGGTGAGTTTTTAAGAGCGAACTCACGCCTTTTTATCTCTTACAGGGGTTCGCACCCATCACTTAACAGACAGAGTGGTTAGGTTCACAGGGGACATGACCATTGGGTGTGGTACCATAGGCAATGCTAGGAGAAAGTGAGAAACCTGGATTTGAGATATTTTTAAGGTCTTTCTCCCATTCTCAAGGCTTGACATGATGAGTTGAGGCTTAAGAGTTGCAAAGGAGGTATGTATGAGTGGTGATGGACTCACACAAACTGTAGAAAGTCATGGTGACAATTTTTTGTGTAACACTCCTTTGTTTATGGTACAAGGGTCAATAATCACATAATAATTTTACTACTAAAGTATATGGAGGTGTACATACTCAACCCCCTCTAGATTTGAACATGTGACCTCTTAGAAGAAAACACATGTTCTTAATCGTGAAAGTCATTATATGTCAACTATGTTTTGTATTCTTTGCATGACTATCCCCACATGTCATATGATGTGTGATGCACATTGGGCATGATAACCCCCTTGTTTGTTTGGGATTTGAGGGTAGTTCCATTGGAAAAAAAATTAGGTGGTTTTTTTTGCATTTGTTTTTGGTATTTTTCAACACACCATTTTCTGAAGGTGGTTTTGTGGCCCATGGTTGTTTCGCCCATGGTATTTTTGGTTTGGTTAAGAAAATAAGGTTATATTGTAATCCATGGTAAATGGATTAACGGTTCATGGATGTTGAGTGATATATATGTTGCATTATAATATGTAGGAAGAATATATATATATATATATATATATATATATATATATATATATATATATAATATATATATATTACTCATTTTCCTGAGTATGGGTTCTAGGATAAATATTTGTGTTAATGCATTTGATTTCCATTTCATATTTCAATTTTATTCAGAATCCATTTGCATTAATTAATTGTACAGGATTAAAACCTACATTTGGTATTAGAGCAATTTTGGCTTCAAGGGGATGCCTTTATGGATAAGGGGTTTGGCTCAGGCTTCTGTAGGCCCTATTATAGTGGGATATCTATATAAGTGATTATTAGAGTGAAAAGGAAACTGTGAGAAGTTTAAATATAAATATCAAGAAATTCAATGGGTAGAGTTTTGAGCTATGGAGGCTCAAAATGGAATATTTGTTGGTGGACAAATATTAGTGGATCTTTGTGGATCTAGGTAGTCCACCAACAGGAATGCCAATCAAAGACTGTACCAAGTTAGATCAAAAGTAAAATATCACAATATGATCTCTCAAATTCAATATTATTGAATGTTTCAAGAAGCTACAACAAAGGATTTCTTGGAAAAGTTAGTGGCTTTGCATTAGCCTCAGTCCTTTGTGACAAATTGTTCCTACAAAAAAATCTATATAACCTAGGATGAAGTATGAGGACTTAGTGATAGAGCATCTAAATGCCTTTACTTATGTGATAATTCAACTATTATTAGTTGATATTAAGATTTCAAATCAATATAAGTGAATTAGTTTGTTATGTTCTCTATGAGACTCGTGTGATATTTTGGTTGTTTCCATAGGTAGTACTGCAACTATTTTAAGTTTTGGTCAAATAGTCTCATTCTTGTTATTAGAGGAGATGATATGGAAAAACATGGAAAGCTAGAACGGAGATGCCTTGTCTATAAGATGATTCTCCTAGAATAGAAATAAAAATAAGTCCTTGAGTGGGAGATATAAATCTAGAGGAAGATATAAATCTATTGGAAAATTCATAAATATGTGTTGGAGATGTGCAAAAGAAGAACATGATAAGAATTTTTTTGATCAAAATTATTTTAGAAAGGGAAAGGATCTAAATATGCTCCTTTTATAGAAGAAAAAGCCTCCTTAGATGAAGGAGGGGATGTGTTCTTGTCTTCTTCAAGTCCATAAGTAGACCATGAGGCGTGTTTGTTCGACTCAAGTGCATCCTTTCATATGACTCCTCACAAGGAGTGGTTTTGAAAGTATGGATGATTCAATGATGGTGATGTCCTCTTAGGAGATGAATCAATAGTTAAAATCATAGGATGAGGAAATTTCAAGTTGAATCTCATCAGTTGAATGATTACAACACTCCTTGGTGTTTTACACATCTTAGGATTAGCCAAAAATTTTATTTCTTTAACAAAGATCAGAGATGTAGATGTAAAGACAATGTTTGAAAATGATACTTTTAGGATGGCTTGAGGAGTAGTGGTATTGATGAGGAGAGTTTGGATTGGAAATTTTTATAAGTCATTGGGAACAACTATTAGTGATCAGTGCAATATTTCTGTTGTTCCTAAGGGTGGAGCAGAAGAAGTAAAAACTCTTCTAGCTTCTAGAGAAAAGACTATGTTGTGGCATCAAATATTGGTACATATTATAGAAAAGGGCTTTTGAGTGCTACATGGTAATGGTATGGTAGAAGATATTTTTAATTTCTCTTTGTATTTTTATTTTTGTGAATATTGTTTATATGGAAAGTAGAATAGGGTAAGATTATCCTTAAAATTCTACGAGTTCAAAGGGAATATTATGGTTGGTGCACAATGATGTGTTTGTACCAATGTTAAATCCATCACTAGATAAATATATGTAGAATGTCCCACTTATATATGACTTTTCAAGGAATACATGGAATTACTTCCTTAGAAAGAAACCTAAAGTTTTTAAAAAATTTCAGAGAGTTTAAGGCTCTTGTGAAAAATCAAACAGAGAAGAAAATCAAGGTGTTGAGCAAACATAATGGTGGAGAATTTTGTGGGAATGAATTCAAATAATTTTATAAGAAGCATGGTATAGAAAGGTAGAAGACTACTTCAATATGCACACCTTAATAGAATGGAGTTGTAGAAAGGATGAACACGACACTAATAGAGAAATCAAGGATCATGCTTAATGGTGTTTAATTATGACAAGAGTTTTGGGTAGAGGTAGTGGAAACTACCCTTTATATAGTGAATAGGTCCTCTCTTATAAGCATTGGATGACAAGACTCCACTGGTAAAAAACCTTCTCTTACACTTCTTATGGTATTTTCGTGTGATGCTTACATACATGTTTCAAAGGAAAATAGGAGTAAGTTGAGTAATAAAGATGAAACATGTGCCTTTATAGGATATAAAGATATTTTAAAATATCATAAGCTTTGGAACCCAAAAACTAAAAAGATTGTGTATAGCTGAGATATGATATTTAGAGAAGTCAAATATGGTGTCAAACAGGAAGTCTTGCGAAGGGAAAGAACTAGAAAAGATAAAGTTTGAATTGAAGGATGGTGAATCATACTCTACAAAAGAATAGGAATCTAAAGACGAAGACCCAAAGACTCCGGCAGTAAGAAGAATAGTTTGGTAAAGAAAGAGTTCAAAATGATATAATCCACCTAATTCCCTTTCAAATCTCACTTTGTTTATTATTGATGGTGACCCTAGAATTATGGAAAAGTGTGAAAATGGCCATGGTTGAAGAAATGATAGCCTTGGATAAGAATGAAGCATGGGATCTAGTGAAGTTTCTTGTTGGAAGAAATCCCAATGATAGAAAATAGGTGTTTGAGAAGAATTTGAATGTAAAAGGAAAAGTGGAGAAAAACAAAGCTTAATTAGTAGCAAACCATTATTCTCAGGTAAAGGGAATTAACTTTGGTGATATTTTTTTTCCTGTTGCCAAGTTAACTTTTATTAGATTTATTTTATTTGTTGTTGTTACTTTCAATCTTGAAGTAGAATAAATGGGCATGAAGGCACCATTTCTACATGGAGATATAAAAGAAGAAAAATGCATAAAGCAATAAGAAGGATTTACTATGAAAGGAAAGAAAGAGTTAGTATGTAGGTAGAAAAAGTCCTTGTGTGGGTTAAAGCAATAACCAAAGATGTGGTAGAAAAAATTTGATGTTTATATTCTAGGACTTGGATTCAAAGGGAGAAAAACAAATCAATACATATATTTCAAATTAGTTTTTGATCATGTTATTTATTTGTTCTTGTATATGGATGATATGTTTGTGATTAGAAACGAAGGAAAATCATCTATGAAGTGAACTTATTTTTCCTCTAAATTTGAAATGAGGGATCTTGGTACTACAAATTTTATCTTGAGCATGGAAAATAAAAGAGACCAGGAAAATATGGTTAAGTTAGAAGAAGTATGTGATGAGGCTCATTAATAGGTACATTATAAGGGTCATGATGCCATCCTCCGACTTTAGAACTATCTCTTTCACACATTTATTTATATTTTTTGTTATATTATGCTTAGTGAGAAGGAAAAATATGTTTGTCATGTCATGTGGCCTGTTGTAGATCTAACCCGGAAATATTATAGATCTGATATGAAAATATAAGATAATGCAAATAAACCCATAAATAATATGAAATGACTCTTTATTGATCAAAACCCTTAAGGTAGGGCAACACCATACTTCACTCCTTAAGGAAGGAAAACACTCCACAAGCCATATACCTGTTCATACAAGAATACTTCTCTTCATATCTCTCCATGTGGAGTCTCTAGCCTATATATAGGCCTCATACATACAATACCATGCATCATTACCATGGTTT